>CAUYQV010026596.1:0-23103 GCA_963574575.1 Galagoides demidoff | reverse complement strand
GAATATAAATGTCTTAACACAACAACTAAGAAAATGACATAAAGGTTATGTTGCCAGTCTGATGAAAATATTTCAAATTGTTTATGAAAACGCCACACTGTACCCCATGATTGCATTAATGTACACAGCTATCATTTAATTTAAAAAAGTATAAATAAGGAAAAAAGCTAACAGATATGCAAAACAATTTTATCTCAAAAAAAAAGAAATTGGACAGCACAAAACCACAAGCAGTGAAGCTGTTGCTTTCAATAAATGATATCTAGAAATGCTAATCTCAAATTTAAAAAAAAATCTTAAGAATATATTAAATGCATGCAACTGAGTTATTTTTTTATTACCTGAGTTTTACTCTTGCTATATGAAGCAATAAATTATGAAAGTTTAATTTTTGGTCTAATTAGTATCTATCTAAAGATCTAAATTAATGTGATTATTGGTAAGAAAAACATAAAAATTCAAACTTATTTGAGCTATTTCCCTCATATCATCCACTGGTTTTCTCATACAGTGGAGTTTGAAATAAATTCTTTGTCAGAAGTGTAAATAGAAACTTGTGTATTGAGGTGAGCATAAGGTTTACTCACTACATGTAATCAGAAGTATACAGGTGTGTCTATGTCCAGTGATGTATCTTCTAAGGTTAAAACATTCAGAAGGTGTGTTTGACCCTATTATTACAGGTATAAACTAAATTGGCTTCTTTATACATGATTGCCATTATCTGCATGTGGATCATCAGGATTAGTTTTCTGTAAACCTTTTCAGTCCTTTCATAGTCTATCTTCTTTCCACCACTTACGAGTTTCCCCACCCCAGTCCAAATTATGGAATTAGAAGTTCACTCTTAAGGCCACAAGCACCATGTTTCAGATCTGCTTACAGACCCTGCCTAGGGATGAGGTAGCAGTAAGTTCTAAGAACTTTCGGTAAATGGCCATTTTTAATTCTCTCTCTGCGAATGCTACACATCATTAGGTTTAGTGCAGTTTTATAAACTCAACACTCATCTTTCCCAAAACATTATGCTAATACACACACATGCCTTCGTTACTGGTAGACATGAAAAGCACTAGAAACTGAAATGTTTCAACATGTCTAATAAACATATCTACTATAGTATATATATATTATATTTGTTGTATTAACATTTATGTATGTATAACTTCAGTTTATACATATAAAACAGACACATACATGATTTCATTACTAATAAAGATAAATTTTCAAATACTTAACATTTATTTGGAAATTAATCATTAAAGTTACAAGTATGCATAGTAAGTGCACAGATTATAAAATTTGAGTCAATTTGAGTCAGATAATTATAATTGAATTCTAACATTTCCTATGTAAAAATACCCATTTATTATGTTTGTTATAAATCTAAATCAAAAGGGGGAAAATCAGAAAATAATTTCAAACATGTACAACTTGATTTATGATTATTTACATTAAAAAGGTATTGTGCAATAAGAAGCCATGTACTTTTGAATCTGGAGGTACTTTATGTATCTTTTAGATACACAAAAAATACTTTAATATTAATATAGCGTACTTACACTAAGAATGGTGTAATGAAATCTTAAGATTGTATGTGATTTTAGCAATCAGCATGGATTTTGAAACCACCAATAAAATAATAAAGTATATTTGACTCTAGGTTCAAGAATAAGAGCCACTATTATGCGTGGTGATATTTTTGGTGTGTAACAATGTTTCAAGAAATACCTCTAGTCATATATTATCTTAAATATTTAAATTTAATATTAATGTGATATTAGCCGCTTTAAGCATTTGAAATAATCAGTTATAAAATCACCTAAATGAAATATTATTATGTTTATGTTGGCCCGTATGTGGTATGATTTCAATGAATGAATAAATATGTTGGATTATAATGTTAATACCTAAAAATGTAATTTTACTTTATGTATTTTGGTTAATATATGTAGAGGATAAGAGGGACCCAACCCTTTTCCTTTCCGGCTGCACACTGGAAGAATTAGAGTTGCCTTGGGCTACACAGAAAACACACAAACACTGAGCAGGGCTGATTAAGTCTGTGCACAGTTTTCCTGATATTCAACACTACAGATAAGCAAAAAATATCCTCACAAAATCAGCATGAAGCTCCATCGCAGCCATGGGTTTAACACACATTAAGTAGGTTTTGTCACATTTTAAAATTTATTTCCTTTATTTCTGATCTTTCTTTATAATTAGCCCCACCCCTTCCTTTATGTCTCTTTCTACCCCTTCTCTTTCTCTTTCTTTATCTCACTGCTTCCCGTATCTAGCCGTAAATAAACACACTGTATTTCCTTTACTATTTTTCTCTTAATGATTTGTAAGTTTTAAAATCCTAGCATTTGGGGTGGTATGAAAATATGTCATAAACTTGAAACAAGTCTCATATATTAAATAGGCAGCTCAAATTTATGTATTTTAAATGATTGATAAAAAATATTACACAAACAGCCCTTGAAATGATTACAATAAAAGTTGAAATTGGTTACAAATCATTTCCAGATCAGTTATTTCATAAACAAAATAGTAAAATAAGTATTCTTTCTTCTTCAGTTCCTAATAGTTAATATTCAGGAAACATAACTACAGTATATTTTAGGAATTAAATAACGAAAAATAATTCTTTCTAATAGCTAGTTAATATGTTATCTTACAAATGATCATCTAACTTGGGGTATTTTTCACAGAGTTACAATTTTTTAACTTTAAGTACAAAGCTGAAGTTTTCTCTGTATTGACTGTATGATACTTAGAACAGTAAACACATGAGGATCATACATGTAGATAATAAGCATAATTGCCATTTTACCCAAGACAAAAGAATATTCACTTTAAATCAAATTTATTTGAAATAAGACAAAGATGAATGTTTAACATCAATACTTTGTTTCTCAGATTCTTTTAGTTTTGTTATGTATTTAAAATTATGTACCAAATAAAAACCTTTAGCAATAATTCTCTGTTTCCCATGACAGTTTTAACTAATTTCCAAGCTTAAAATATCCATCAGTAAGTGTGAAAAATGATGTGATACGTTATATTACTTTCCTTCTAGCTGATATTTAGTAAAATGGAAAAACTGAGTATCTAAGAAATGTAAACCATATGTGTTTTAGAGTTCTATTAGTGTATCTAAGAGGTACCGTCTGTGATTTTCTTTGTTGGTAGATTATCTTTTATCTACTTTTAAAGGATATGTTCACTGAAGTAGAATTGAATTTTATTTTAAGTGTGAACTAATCTAATGTTTGTTTATTAAGTTGAGGTATATTGCAGATTTTCCTAATTTATGTATATTCAAATTAAATTTAGTCATTCTTCATTGTGGCATTTAGGTAATAAAAGTAAAAAGTATGGCCAAGAATACATAACATTTTAAAAAGTAACATCAGTTAAGAAGTTACACTGTGTTTATTTTTATTCTATGTATTACTAAGTGGGAACTATGAAGTAAATCTCTTAGTCAATTTAATTTTTCTAAAAGAAGCAATTAAAACTGTGTTTTATATACCATACACAATTCATTAACTTCTTTTAAGAATATATTTGTCTCACATATTACATTGATTTTATGTATAATGCTTCTGTTTTCAAGTGACTATTTCTGATCATTTTAATTGCATTTGTTTTCATCATAGCTTATTTTCTTGAAAAAATGTACATGTTGTAAGTGTATTGTCTTCAGTATCATCTTATTTAAGACCCCAACATAATATCCAACACTCTGTGTAATCCTATGCATGTGTTTCATAGTATATTAAATGTCATTTTATTTTCTGTACCTCTGTGTCCCCATTGTTGTAATAAAGAAAACTGAGGAAAAGCTTTGTTATATGTGTTTTCTTTATTACTGGTACAACCTTTTTGTCCTTGTTGTGTGTTTTCATTTCTAACCAGATCAAATATAATATCTCAAAAATTATTTTCTTTGTCAGGAACTGCAAGTATACTAATTGAGTAATTTCAGTTTTAAATAACCCATACATCATCAAAAGATTCAGAGCACTCATCATATTTGTAAAATAACGTAGAAATAATATCAAATACTACTTTCATAGAAAACTAGTTCTAGGATCTTCTTCCAACACTAGTGGAGTCAAAATATCATATGGTATTTTATACATGGACATAGTTAATAATTTCAGCAATGTAATAAGGATGGTTTAGTAATCTCCTTTGCTGGCTAAAGTTCGTGAAAGCACACGTACATGCTTAAAGTGATTTTTCTCTAATTTGTTTGATTCCTGCATGACTCTGATTTAGTTTGGTTTGAACACCATGAGAACACAGTTGTGGAAAATTATTAACATTCTGTGCTTATCCACTGCCATAGAAAAAATAATAGGTTTGGAAATTTATTATGAACAATAATAATAATAATTACAAAACAAAAGCAGCTTGTTTGGGGACACCAACGGTATCAAGCACTTTTCAGAATGCCGTAAATGCAAGACTTCATTCACTCTTCATAAAATTCCTCTGAAATAAAGGAGGTCATTTCTCCCATATTTTAAATAGGAATAGTGAGGCCTAGAGAAATTCAGTAACTGACACAGTGAGGAGTCACAGGTAAAAACTCCTATTACTTTGTTGGTTGTGTATTCTTCTACTATTCTTGGCCAGTGTGGAGAAACTAGAGAGATTTGAAGAAATCTAGGAGTGTTTAAATGGTACTCTATTACTATATTATACATATATCAACAAACTTAGAATAAGAGAAACCAAACAGTCATTGACAAAGTCTAGCATCGTGGACTCTCAGTTTTCCTCCTATCTTTTTTTTTTTCCCAAGAAAATTACACTAAACCAAAGTTGACATTAATAAACCCATGGCCTGGCCCAGCGCCTGTGGCTCAAGTGGCTAAGGCGCCAGCCATGTACACCTAAGGTGGTGGGTTCGAATCCAGCCAGGGCCCGCCAAACAACAATGATGGCTGCAACCAAAAAATAGCCAGGCATTGATGGTGGGCGCCTGTGGTCCCTGCTACTAGGGAGGCAGAGGCAGGGGACTCGCTTGAGCCCAGGAGTTGGAGGTTGCTGTGAGCTGTGATGCCATAGCACTCTACCCAGGGGGATAGCTTGAGGCTCTGTCTCAAAAATAAATAAATAAATAAATAAACCCATGGCCTGTAAGTTACATTGTCAGTTACATTGTCAACTGTAAGTTGCATTGTAAGTTACATTGTCAACTCAATTCCTTTGCTTTCTTCTTGATTGGTGGTGGAGAAACCTATGTGCAGAGGACAGACAGTGCACATGGCAACCACTGTTTCTTCCAGTAATCAAAATATTTCTGTAAGTCAGCGTTTTTGTTCTCACTCTAACTTTTACGTACAGCTTCTTCCTATGAGCAGTGTAAATAAACACACATTGCATTTATGGTTTCAAATGAATGACAAATAAACTTTTAATCGCTTCCTTGTTTTTACACAGTTTTGAAAACATCTTATAAAATGATTGGTAAATACCTTGTTGGTAGACACAGGCAATTTTCTATTAATATAAATGATAGCTTATTTACTTCTACGAAAAGTAAAATAGATCTTTCCATTTTAATATCCACCCTTTCATTTTAAGAAATCAAAATAGTTTCAGCCCTCATCATGTCATAGCAGCTGTGTACTTGCTTCCTTGATGATTTCTTATTTAATACTACAAAGAGAAACCTAAATGTTAAAAGTTAATATTAAAAAATAAAGGACTTGATTTTTCTGTTTAAATATGATTAAAAATAAAAGTCAGAAAAGTTGGTATGGAATTTTATATGGTAGCCTGTGATTTGTTGTTCCATCAAATGGCTCAGGAATGAAGAAAGGGCTATTTATAGGAATAAATATTTTTCTAAAGCAGGAAATGTATAGTTCACTTATGTGTTCCATAATACAAAAATAGGAGGATAAAAACATTTAAATGTGGGCAGTGCCTGTGGCTCAAAAGGGGAGGGCGCTGGCCCCATATGCTGGAGGTGGCAGGTTCAGACCCAGCCCCAGCCAAAAACTCCAAAAAAAAAAAAAAAAAAATTTAATGTACATGTTTGTTACGCCTCACTTACTAGATGCTTCTTTCCATTGTCAAGAAATAAAAAAGTGGACATTGTTTTAATAAACAACCTCAATTTAGGCATAGCCATTCCTATGTATGTTTAAAGATATCACCAGTGCATTTTTTTTTTCTTTTTAAAGAAGTTATATTTTAGAACAATTTTAGGTTCAGAGCGAGATTGAGTGAAGGCAAGGAGAGTTTCCATGCACTCCGGTCAGGTACAGTCTCTCCCATTATCAATGTCAGGTATCAACACCAGAAGGATACCTTTATTAGAATTGGTGAATCCGCCCTGATACATCATAATCACCCAGACTGCACAGTTTATGTTAGAGTTAACTCTCAGTGTTGTATATTCTGTACATTTGGACAAATTAATGACATCCAGTCACCATTACAGTTCCATGCAGACTCCTTTCTGGGCTCTGTGAACCTATGGTGCTCCATGTATTTATCCTCCTAGTTTCCGCAAACCACTGACCTTGTTACCATCTCCATAGATTGCCTTTCCACGTCATAATGCTGGATTTATAGACTCTGTGGCCTTTTCAGAATGATTCCTTTCACTTATGAAAGTGCATTACGGTTTCTGTATGTCTTTCGATAGTTTGCTCATTTCCTTTTAGCGCAGAGTAATATTCCATTGTCTGAACATATGATACTTTACTTATCCATTCACCCTTTGAATGATGTCTTGGTTGCTTATAACCATTGCATTTTTAAAATGCATTGAAAATCTACACTTCTATTTTATAACTGATAGTATAAAATCCAGTATAGTATAATAGAATGATACTTATATAAATATATTATGATAGAATGATAAATCTACATACTTAAAATATATATGTTGTTTTTAATACTGTAGCCTATATATTTTTAGGTATAATTCTAAGTAGAAATTGAAATCTCTAAGACACAATACAATGAATATCTAAAACTGAAAATGTTGTAAGCCCTAATAGGTTATCACAAATTCCTGGGAAATTAATAATAAATGCCATCTGTGTATCTGCTCACACTTTTATTCTGCTGCAAGTTTAGAAAATTTGTAACTCTTTCAGTTAAGTAAGAATTTTATATTAAAATAGATTAAATCATTTTTAATTTCAGAAACAAATTTTAAAATACCAATTGGAAATATCATGAAACGTGTATTTTTCAATTTTGGAATATAGTCTTTAAATAATGTTTGCATAAAAAAAATTTTTTTTAACCATTTTCTGTACCCAGAACAGAATGTTAACAGAAAATAAAGTTCATCGGTAATATTTGAACCCTGGAACTAATATTTAAATTATTCAGTTCTTTCCCATGTGTTGATCACATTAATTCAGATCTATGAAGTCCCTTCCCAACTAGATTGAAACTTTTCTTTATTATGGGAAGTAAATAAACCACATTCATGAAAGCAAACTGAACACATGTCATCAGATTTAAACAGCATTGAAAATATATAGAGTTAGTGGGGTAAGAATATGCTTCAAAAGTAGCAGTTTGATTGTTAGATAAAAAATATAAAAGTATTTTACTTGCTCTTCTATGTAATATTTTTGTAGCAGGTTTTGTGGCAAAATGGTCCAACATAAATAACAATGTCAGTGTCAGTAAGAGAATCATATTCTGTTGTGCAAGAACTTTAGATATTTCATAATTTCCCATGGTTTATGCCTGTAGGAGATTCATTAAAACAACATTTTAAAAATATGCATTTCAAAAGTTTTGAATAATTTGAAACATTTATTACAAGAAATCTATTATCTACAGGTTTCTTTTTAGCCAAGATTTTTTTTAATTAGCACAGTTAATTTTCTTTCTTATGTTAATATATCCATTACCTTAAAGGGTTAAAGGATACCAAGAATTTGACAAGTTTCCATCAACATTTCCATAAAAACGTAACAGCTTCATATTTTAATTGTTCAGTTTACACAAGATGTTTTTTAAAAGACAACAACTCATTAAGGAGGATTGTGTAGAAGCAGGGTGGATATCATGGGTCATTTCCAGTATCAGTCCAGTTAAAAGCATATCAAATAGCTGTACATAATTATATCATTATATAGTATTATTTCATTTGTTGTCTATTTTTAAAATGCATGAATGAAAATTAATCATGTAATGTTAATCCAATCACTAATCCACATTAAGTCTACCTACTTCCTCATCTCTTGAATAAAAACATCAATGGGTACAAGTCAAATCTATCAAGTATAGAACACAAATGTCTTAACACTGTGATTAAGTAAATGAGGTGAAAGCTATGTTAATCAGTAGGATGTAAGCACTCCAATTTGTACAAATAATCAACACATTGAATCCCACAAAGGCATAAATGTATTCATGATCTATGCATATATGACTTAATAAAAAAAAAGAATTAAAATAAAAAAAAGATCAACAAGGGAATTAATGTGCCTGTATGGAGTGTGGAAATGGGCATGGAATAGGAGAGGGGAAAATTGGATATACCACTGCCCTGACCCTGGCCTCCAGTACCTATCTCCTAATCATCCTAGATAGATTTTTGTATCAATTTCTGTGTACTATCTTTGGAGGGGGAAAAAATCGTAATTCCTAGTTTTTTGGTGGTGGTATTCATTGGTCAGTGTTTTATTTTGGTTGCCCTGTTCAACTGTTAATATATTCAGTTGCAAGGTTCATTTCTAAAATTTTATTATCCATCACTTAACCACCACGAGTCACCCAGAATATCTTATATTGAATGTCCTTGCTAATTTTATAACATAGCATAGCATGTATTTTCATATTTTTGTTGCCGCTCCCCCCATATTCTCGCTAAAGTGGACTCCTCACGTTGAATGGAAAGCTGGTTCTTATTCTCGAAAACCATTTGAAACTTTTCTTTGTTATGGGAAGTAAATAAACCATTCCTATTATGGTTTATTAAACCATTACTACTATTGGTTAGTAGTAAACCATTACTATTATAAACCATCTATTTTATGTTAGAGCATTGGCCATGAACTTACATGCTTCTCCCACTATCTGGTCAGATCAAGTGTTTGTGTTTTTGTTTTTTTGCCAAAAGAAAAACAATCACACAACATTCCAGATTCTTAATGCTATATCTTAAGATCACACCTCCCATTAAATTATAATCCCCTAGAGAAAAGAGTCATTTGCCTTATTCTTACTTTATCTTCACAACTGCTTAGTATAATTATTTAATAACATTGTAATAAATTAAATAACGACAACATGTTTTGACCAGTTTGTACCTGGAGAAAAAATACCATTTTGTTGAGGGGACCAGAAGATATTTTAAGAGAATATTTCATTTCTAATTTTCCCTTCATAAGCAAACATCTATTGGAAAAGATACCATGAAAAAGTACAAGGTTCTGCAATTTTAAATGCCATTTTTCCAATATATATGTTTACAATTCCCTTTCCACTAATAAACCAAATCTTCTCAGTTAACTACTTCTTCTTACCCTAAAAATGACATTAAGGAAAAACAAATATTTGAAAGAGGCTAGTTTACCAAGGTTACATTTTCACTTTCCCTCCTCCTAAATAATACTTCATGGTAGTGGGAAATGATTTGAAGGGAAATTTCAGCATGTCATTGAGATTGCCTATCA
Organism: Galagoides demidoff; assembly: GCA_963574575.1. Classification (NCBI taxonomy): domain Eukaryota; kingdom Metazoa; phylum Chordata; class Mammalia; order Primates; family Galagidae; genus Galagoides; species Galagoides demidoff. The sequence goes on along the minus strand of CAUYQV010026596.1, from coordinate 13,423 downwards.
TAGAATTGCTGATTCATGTACTAGAATATTTCTACAGAACATCTGAAATGACTGGTGAGTGGAGACAGGGGTAAGAAATAAGTGATGGAAAATGTAATCTCCTCCAAAAAAAAGGAAAAGAAGTTTAGTAGCAAGCAATAAACTTTTTACATCACGATTAACCAAGTACACATAAAATGGTTCAAATAAAATAAATTACCACCTCATTAAAATGTACCAAAATAGCCTAAGAATAAAAACATATAAGTAACAATGCTAGGTTTTATTTATGTATTAATCAGTATTGAAAAATTGTTGTAAGTTTTACTCATAATTATTAAAGTCTGAAGTTTTGAAATTCCCCAAATAAAACATAGATACCTCCAATAGTATTATCAGATGTAAGAAAGCTAGAAAGTCATATAAAATGAACATCCCATAAGTTTATTCATCCTTAACCTAATCTTTTGATATTTATTTCTAGACATATAAATGAGCTCAATACACATTTGAGAGCAGATCAAATTACTTTTGCATAAATCTAAAAGCTAAAAAATCTCTCACACTATACTGTAATTTCATATAATGAATTACTTTTTGCGACTATAACTATTTTTTATTTTAAATATTTTTAAACCTTTTTAAGTTTAGTATGCCCAAGCTACTTTTTTCAGAATGTAATCTCTTTAAAAAGGCTCTGGAGTTTTCTCTTCAACAATAACAATGCTCTTTCATGTTTTCTTTAAATTGTTCATTAAAAAATGCTTGAGATTCCCTGTTGTCCACACACAGATTTCATTCAGTTAGTTCTGTCAGCAGTTCCATATGTGACTAGCATAAACTTGGGTGAACTTAAAAAGTTGTTAATACGTGAATTTTGACAAGAAGTTAAAAGATGGAAATGTCTTTTGCCCACTTTTAATGTGGTTTTTCAATTTTTTCTTGATTATTTGTCTGAGTTTTTTGTAGATTGTGGATATTAGCCGTTTATTGAACGTATAGTTTTGTAAATATTTTGCAGCATTTTGTAGGGTGTCTATTATCTCTGTTGATATTTCCTTAGCTATGCACAAGCTTTTTTACTTAATAAAGTAACTTTTATTTCCTGTTGTTGCTGTAATTGCCTTTTGGGTCTTTGACATAAATTCTTTGCCTAGGCCAATATCTAGAAGTATGGTTTTTCTACATTTTCTTCTACACTTCTAATTGTTATATACCTTATATTTAACTCTTTTATCCATCTTGAATTGATTTTTATGGGTGGCATCTTGCTTAATACTTCTGCATGTGGCTTTCCAATTATCCCAGCACGTTTATTGTATAGGTCTGCTTTGCCCCCACCTGAAGTGATGTACAGATTCAGTGCAATCACCATCAAAGTACTAATGTCATTTTTTAGGGATTTAGAAAATATAATTCTACTCATCATTTGGAACCAGAAAAGAGGCCAAATAGACAAAGCAGTCTTAAGCAAAAATAACAAATCTGGAGGCATCACATTATCAGACATCAAATTATACTAAAAGGATATAGTAACTATAATAGCACGACTGTGTAACAAAATATAGAGACATAGACCAGGGGAAAAGAACAGGGAGTGCAGACATTCAACCATCTACATATAACAATGGAGCTTTGCAAGATGCGATTTTCTTTTTAATCTCATGAATACTATGAGCAAGTCAAAAGGGAATAAAGATTTGACAGAATAAAAGATCACAAATAGCACAAAGGAAGGACAATTGTTATTTGGGGGATGTGATTTCAATCCAGTTTGAAAGAATCTAGTTGGAGTTTTAATCTTATTTTCTCTTTGAGTGAAAATGAATATATGTAAAATTTTGAGCAAAATAACAACAAAATAAATATAATAGTAACAATAACAATAAACCAATAGTGAACTAAAGAACAAAATAAATTATAGAACAAAAGACACCCAAAAGTTCAAAATAGTCTTAACTGAAAACTGAACAAAAGTCAATGTCACAGATGAGTGACGAGAAGAACGTTCCTTACAGAGGCCTGACTTCCATTCATTTGACATCAGTCTTACGGAGTTCAAGAAAGATCTTAAAAGTGACATTTGAAATAAGGGAATGACCAAAAAAAAAAAAAAAAGTATTGTATGAGAAATGAAAAAAAATTAAAGTAATAGTATTAAATAAAAAATATATTTAATTCTAGTCATAGTGTAATGCCTAAAACTAAAAAAGTAGCCGTAAGCCATAAAAGAGTTACTTTATCAAATGCAATAATTTTTAAAAGCTTGTAAAATAGAAGTTTTAATATTTACCAATTATTTTTATGAATCATTATTCCTGAATGTTAGGAATGTTCAAGTGTGTTGGCCAAAAAGAAAGTTTGTGGTAAAAGTGGAGAAGTATCTAATTTTATTTTTAAAATGCAATAAATAAATGACAAATAAAGTTACCATAAACTTCTTGTCTATTGTAAAAAAAAGTTTTCAGAATAATTAATGTAACAATTAAAATAATGACATATTGTATAATGCTTTGGAATTCCCAAAATACTATTATATACGATTCTGAATATGTCTATGTAGTATACACACATATAGTTATAAAACTATATAGAAAAAATATATATATGATAAAATCTATGTATGATTCTATTTTTATTAGGATGTAAGGGTATCAGCATCCATATTTTATCAGTATGAAACTGAAAATAAAACAGGTATTATTTAGATTTTTCCAATTATAGTGGAGGGGCCACAAAGTGAATGAAAAACAATCCACTATAGATAGCTAGAAAGCTGTTACAAATATTTGTAAGATCCTAGGTACGGTAGTTTTTTAAATTAACGCAACTTTTTTCTTTTCTTTTTTTTTTTTTCTAGAGACAGAGTCTCACTTTATTGCCCTCGGTAGAGTTCTGTGGCATCACAGCTCACAGCAACCCTCAACTCCTGGGCTTAGGCAATTCTCTTGCCTCAGCTTCCTGAGTAGCTGGGACTACAGGCACCTGCCACAACCCCTGGCTATATTTTTTGTTGCAGTTTGGCCTGAACCTGCCACCCTCAGTATATGGGGCCAACACCCTACTTACTGAGCCACAGGCGCCACCCAATGCAACTTATTTTCCTTTGAAAGTGTGGGTCATGATAGAGTGTATCTTTCGTAAGGCAAGAATACTGTCATAATGCTAGTGACAGTTCCTACCATAAAGAATATACACTTGCCAGTATAAACATTTTATCCATTTGTGTCTTTGAAATTCAATGAATAAAATTACATTTTGAGAATTTATAATGCTTCATAAGTAAATAAGGAATTAGTAGATTTTTGATAAGCCTAAAGAATTAATGCAGTTTTTATTTTTAATTATGTGTACGTAATTGTATAAATTTGTGGAATACATGTGATGTTTGGATACAGGTCTGGAATATATAACAATCAAAACAAAGTAGCTGGAGTATCCATCACCTCAAGTATATGATTTCCTTGTGGTAGGAACATTCCAATTTCTCTACTTTAGTTATTTCAAAACATGCCATAACTCAGTATTGACTATAGTCACCTTAATTCTATTTGAGTACAGTTTGGTGAACCCCTCTTAGTTCTGTGCTAATTTAGTGTTCACTTAATGAAGGCTTGTGAAGCATCAGTTAATGATCACCCCCCAGTTTTTTTTACTATTTAGCCACAAAAGTCTTAAGAATCCAGATTGTATTTTCTTAGTAGCTGACCGTTCGAGCGCCTTCTCAGCTGAACTGCTGAGCTGTCTCCTCACCTTTCTGCATACCTGATAGGCAACAGAGAAAAACCTACTTGACCATATTGCTGTGAGTCTTGACATATTGCCCTTATAGTTTAAAGATACCAGATTTAAATATAACAACTAACAATGACACTAGTTTTACTTTAGTAATTTGCAAATGTGTCCAACGACAAAGCTGCAATATTTTAATAAGCATCCACACACGCATATGAAGTCCAACATAGGAAATACATTTTCTAGAAAATGGTAAACGATGATAATTAGGCACCCTCCAATTTTTTTTAAAAGAATATCTCACCGAGATAAACACATTTCCACTTCCTGAAGTACTTCATGATAATAATTTTGTCTAGTTATTATGTTTGACTATATTGTTTTAGGTAAATTCAATGTTTTCAACAATTTAGCTTTTTATTTTAAGTATTTCTCAAACCATTTTTGAACTGAAGTTTTTGGAACTGTGTGTCTATATATGCTCCTTAAAGATTCCTTTGTGTATGTTTTATAAGATACATTTTCCAAAAATATACTTTAGAATCCTTAAGAACAGTTATTTAGCTAAGGCGCCAGCCATGTACACCTAAGGTGGTGGGTTTGAATCCTCAGCCCGGGCCCGCCAAATAACAATGATGGCTCCAACCAAAAAATGGCTGGGCATTGTGGCGGGCAGCTGGGGTCCCAGCTACTTGGGAGGCAGAGGCAGGAGACTCGCTTGAGCCCAGGAGTTGGACCCCAGGAGTTGCTATGAGCTGTAATGCCAGGGCACTCTACCCAGGGGGATAGCTTGAGACTCCGTCTCAAAAAAAAAAAAAAAAAAAAAAGAACAGTTATTTAGCTACTTTGGAAGCTGAGGCAAAAATATCGCTTAAGCCCAAGAGTTTGAGGTTGTTGTGAGCTGTGACACCACAGCACAGAGTGACAGTTTTGAGACTCTGTCACAAAAAAAAAAAAAAAAAAAAAAAGAACAGTTATTTATTCTCTGTTAAAATTATTCTCTAATTTTCTAGCAAGGTATCACATTTATTTAATTGCAGGAAGAACTCTGCACTATTTAAGCAATTCAAGTTCAAGGGAATATTTCTAGGAGTATTCTTTAAAATAGTCTAAAGTTAAATTCACTTTTATAAGATTGCAAAACAGTATTGATGGATTCATTTCTATTGATCTACAAACAAACCAAAGTATTCCCCGTGATTATATATTACCAGGTGGAACTTCAGTTAAGTCGCAGGGAATTTTTTTATCTTCTTCATTTTCTCCCCCTCTTTCTGCATGGGGCACACATATGCCTGAATTTGCTATTAATGAATGAATGCCAAGATTTCCTATGTATCTGTTGATGTTTGGAAGTGTTAACTTAGGCAGGATGAAGGAAAAACATGTATTCCAAAGTCAAGTAGGCTTACCTCTGAAGAGATATGGTATATAGTAATGTCTCCAAACAAGCTCTTTAAAATATTTCCTCTTTAACTTTCATGTGGTGAATGTATTTGCCTGCTGCATCCAGCAATATTTCTTATAAAAAAAGCTACCACTATTCTGGAATTAACAATCTTCACCACAGGACCCTTTGGATTTTTTCTACATGTCTTTATTGCAGCTTTCTAAGTTTTGAAATTAATTTTCAATGTACTTGGAGACTATATGTACACATAGAAAATATTAAATATTAAACTATTATTCAAGGAATAAAAACGTAAGGCTAGTTTTATGAATCTACTAGTATATCACTTTTTAAAAAACTACAATTATCTAATATAACATGTGACATGGAGAATCATCTCAGTGTTTCAGTAGTGACCTAATTTCTGCAACAGAAACATGAATGATATTGACCAGGGCTGTATTTAACAATCTAAATCAAGCTCAGATTTTCTTATGTTAATGCTTTCATTTTTTGTTGTCATGAAAACTAAAATGCAATTGGGAAATAGATTTAGTAAACCACCCTTCAATTTTCATAGACTTGGGGAAATGCAGGTGAGAGAGAGGAGTGGGGGTTACAAAACCTCAGTCTGATTCTCTGCTCGCTTTCAATAGTAAAATATGAACCAAAGGTAAAAGTTTTCAACTTTCAGCATCCCAAATTATTTATTCTTATTTAATACTAATATAAATATTGGTTTTCATAAGAGCAATTCAAAACGATCAGTAACGAGGAAGCTTGAAGGAGGGATACAAGCTGGGAAATGATTTATATTGTTGTACCTCAGCTACACAGTAGCCCCACCTATAGTAAAGTTAAATGGCTATTAGAATTTTTCCATAAGAATATTACTGATTTTGATACATTTATTATGTTTTATTCCTATCATCATTATATTATGAATGTACAATGTGAAATGTTGACACTAATACAGGTATAAAAAGTCTAAAACTTGGAGTTCAGTAGTGCTTCATTTTACAGGTCTAATTTTCTTTTTTTTTAATTTTAGTAAGTCAAATACACATAGATCATGAATACATTCATGCATATGTGGGGTATAATGTGCTGATTTTTTTTATACATCCTGACTGGTTACATTAACTCAATCATCATAGCTTTCACCTCATTTACTTGATTATTGTGCCAAAACATCTATGTTCTACACTTCACAGATTTGACATGTACCCTTGACGTATACTCCACAGGTCTAATTTTAAATATCATTGTGTGATTTAGGACACTGCCCCTCCTGGACATCAGTTTCTCATCTATAGAGGAGATACCATAATAGAGTTCTCCTACCTAAGTGGATTTGTCATAACAATTACCACATAAAGAAGATTGTACGTATTCCAGAAAGCTGAAAAAAAGAACTTGAAATCCTTTAAGTAAATATGTATGCTTCATTTCAATTCTTTAAATAATTAAATCATAATTATAAAGAAAAATGCACATTATTGAGAACATAAATTATTGCTAGTACCCAAATGCAAATAATTTTATTTTGTATGTATTTATGGGTTGAAGTTTGAAAAATATAAGGTAGAAATAAGTAAGCTTTTATACCAAAGTAAATTTGTGGCAGAAAAAAATAATGAAGACATTAGAAAATTGAGCTTCCGTGGCTCCTATGGGCTAACCTCACGGAATATGAGAAGGTTTAAACATTTAATACATTTCTAAGCTGAAATTTAAAGTATATATAAAACATAAGTTTCAAAAGACAACTTAATTAAACATTTATAATACAAACCCATGTTATGTCAACGCCTATATTCTGCAGTGACAAAAATATATTACTTTCTCACAAAAACGACATCAAGCAACCTTTCAAAAAACGTAATCATAAGTTTAAAGGTTTAATTTTATTTAAAGTAATAGTTATTTAACATCCATATTTCTTCATCATAAAATATAAAATGCTTTACAAATATAACTTTTCTTAAAGCTTTTTCGGAAAATGGAAATGAAGCAGATCAATATACTGGTTTAATACTATAAAGGTCAGTTTATCATTTAAAGCTAACTAGCTAAACCTGAATCATTAAAAAAGTGTATTGTCAAGAGAATAATCATTACTTAATGAAAGAAACCTCACACCTCAGGCTGCTGGTAAGGACATGGTTACAGAATAGTTTAACATTTACTTTTGGATGATCACTGATGCTTTCTATAAAACATAACTTCTGGGGGAGGCGCCTATAGCTCAAAGGAGTAGGGTACTGGCCCTATACGCCAGAGGTGGCAGGTTCAAACCCGGCCCTGGCCAAAAACTGCAAAAACAAACAAACAAACAAACATAACTTCTGTAGAACTTTGTCATAATAAAACAATCATAACAATCAATGTTTGTTAAATTTTTATTTTGTGTTGAGCAGTTAACTGCTAGAAGTATTAAGTAGTTACATTCTCAACAATCTTCTCAATAACCTAGTCCCCTTGTTTCCAACTGACATTGTCACCAGAATTGTCTCTATTTTAATAAAGAGGAATCTCAGCTTAGAGAAATTACACGGTTCACCTCAAGGGCATACAGGAGTAACCGAAGAAACTAGGATTTTCTGATGCTACTGCAGTGCATTTCAGTACAAAGCAACACTATTCACACTTTGGAGAAGCAAATGAGAATTTATAGGAACCAGATACATCATCATTAATCTGTAGGATCGATTTTTTTGCCTAGATTTACGTCTGCATGTAAGAGAAACCTAAATGAAGTAAGAGAGGAGGGACAAGTTCCAACTACAAGGTCATTAGGTCAATGTATCCACAGAGGACAAATCCTAATTGTGTATGTATGTTTCCACTCTGTTATTCTGAGGTGTGGCTGTCAAATTTTGTGCAGCGATCTATAATGGATCACATATGAATTTTGAGGAAAATATTGTAGTTTCCTATATAAGCAAAGGTATTGCATAAGGTAAGTTATCTTCATTATGTTATAATAATAGGTTCAGAAGAGAGTCATTTATATTTGTACACAGTGGAAGAAAATATATACAATTGTTTTTTTAAATTTGATAACAGTTATCCTACTTTGTTGATATGTTATTTTTATAGCATGAAGTGCTAGTTATTTTTAGATCATACATACAGAAATACCTTTGGAAAATGGAACCACAGTCTTTAGAGTCCCACTCTCCATTTGTTTGTTGGGAATCTGCAAAAGGAAAAGTGAAGATACCACATTCCCACAGCTGAAACATATTCCATGTTCTCTGATCATTCTTTAAAATGGATTCATGTGGTAACAGTTTTGTTGAAAACCAACAATTTCTTGGGTATTACTTAAACAAATTTATGAAGCTCTTATCACCTAAGGAGCATATTAAAATTTGGTAGAGGAATGAGACTCTGAAAATAGCATGAAAAAATTATGCTTGCAATACTACCGTGTACTTACTACAGGGCTTTCTTTATCAGACACAAAATGCTTAGAATAAAAATATTTTTTGCTTGGCACGTACGTTCTAAACTTGTTGATTCAGGGCTTAATGAATTCTCATTTGTCACATCAGGGAGACGCTGTAAAAGTATATTTGTGTTCCAGGAAAAGTGAACTACGACATTGCCTGGGTAAAAATCCAGGCCACTCTGTCACAGACAGCATGATTTTTCTTTATCTAGCTGCAAACTCCAACAGTGTTAAGAAATATAAACAACTCAAATCTATTTCCTGGAAAAATAAAATAAACGTAGATATGAGACTCTATTTTTCTATAGAACAATAGAAATTCAGGCGGGCCTGACACATTCAAGACCAACCTGCAAATGGTAGATGAGGGATGAGAGCAGTTCTTCTGATCCATTTAAATTTGTATCACTGCAAGTCATTATGAAAACGTTAAGCCAAATTCAAAAGGCTGACTTAGAAAAACTTTGCTTTACATACGCACATTTTTCAAAAGCGATCTTCTCAAAATCCCAGTTTACATCTGAACTTGTGTGTGTCACTTGTGTTCAATATCAGGCACATATAGACCACTCCATGATTATGCTGAGTAATAAATGTATTTACCATTAAAAAGAATTAATTCTATAATATTATGAAAGCAAATCCTTAACATATTTGTTAAGGATCACTTTGAATATCTACGAAATTATGCTAATGTCCTTTGTCCTCTAGACAAAACAATATCACTGATTTATTTTTTCCATTATGTTTACTTTTATCAAAAAATTATTTAAAGAAACAAAATTATTATTATTATTATTATTATTTTGCAGTTTTTGGCCAGGGTTGAGTTTGAACCTGCCACCTCTGGCATACGGGGCCAGCGCCCTACTCCTTTGAGCCATAGGCGCCGCCCCAAGAAACAAAATTATTTTTGAAAGTTATTATCAACTACAAGAATTTATAAATTCGATGAAACAGAAGAAAAAGTGAAAAGGAAACAATAAGCAATCCAAGAAGACACAGAAGTGGAACTATAAAAAATAGTCACTAAAAAACCAAAAATTATAGTGACTGAATAAAAGTCTACTTTGAAGGTATTGAAAGGATATTACAGAAAATCAAATAGTAAAGTTAAGGGAAAAACCCTAGAAACTTCTCAAAGTGAATCTGACAAACAGAAAATGTAGGTTCAACCAAAATATTGTTACAGTTGTGTAATCCACCCTAATAGTCAACTATAGACATGGAACAACTGATTCACTTTTTACCCCTCTTGCCATTTCAAATTTATCACTTACCGTATTTCATTCTATTCCCATTCACCTCTTTCTTGGATATGTCTTCATGATTTTCTGAAACCACATGCCCAGGAAAATTGACTCTTATCTTCCCCCACCTTCTCATGAAAGGACCTCACAAAAAATCATACGTACCATTCTCCGTAAAAAATTGTTTCTAATCTATTTGTTAAAATATTAATTAGAAAAAAGTGAACAATGTATTTTAAGATGATAATTTTTTTCAATATTCATAGAAAGGTATTTTGAAATGTAATCTCTGTCAAAACAAGGAGCTTAGAACCATCTATTTACAGGTTTAAGAATTAAGACGAAAATAATTCCTTATGGAACATTTATTTAACACCTCCCTTACAGAAGTTTTGCTGAAAATTTCCTTTTAACATTGCCATGATCTATTAATGGCTCTGACTTTCTGAAAAGGTACAGTTAAAGAATATCCCTTATCTTCCTCACAGGGAATCAGGAAATATATTAAAAATAAGAGTTACTTAAACTCTTTTTTTAAAAGCAAGTTTGAGAAATTATTCAAAAATTCAACAGATAAGTTGCATAAAATATTGATTGAAGACCATAGACTAGGTCTCAAAGATCATGAGATTGGAAATCTGCCAATTGCCATCACTTTTTTCTTGTCACTTTAAGTGAATATTTCTTGGTTAAGATTTATTTTTAGGACAATGATCTACCATCTCCTAATTTGAGGGCTCTTTTTTTTCTATTTTTTAAGACACCCTTTTTAATGGTCTGGGGCTGGGAGCAGTCATTGGCCTGGGAGTTGCCGCCCTGCTGCTAATCCTCGTGGTAACAGACGTCAGCTGCTTCTTCATCCGGCAATGCGGGTTATTGATGTGCATCACCAGGAGAATGTGCGGGAAGAAAAGTGGCTCCAGTGGCAAAAGTAAAGAACTGGAAGAAGGAAAAGCTGCATATTTGTGAGTATCAAAACTACGCGCCATCTTACATTAAGTGTCACAGTCAAGCTTGAGTGCCTTTTGGGGGAGGCTCTGGTTTCTAAACCAGGTTTGGCAATAGGATATTGGACACAGCACTATCAGCTCTCTGTCCTTAAATTTCCCCAACTGTGGGCTTGGTGCCTGTAGCTCAGCGGCTAGGGTGCTAAGCCACATACACCAGAGCCGGCACGTTCGAACTCAGCCTGGGCCTGCTAAACAATGACAACTGCAACAAAAAATAGCTGAGTGTTGTGGCAGCTATTGTAGTCCCAGCTACATGAGACGGTGAGACAAGAGAATCGCTTAAGCCCAAGGGTTTGAGGTTGCTGGGAGCTGTAATGTGCCACAGCACTGTACTGAGGGGTAAACGGTGAGACTTTGTCTCCAAAATGTTGAAGACTCTGTATTCTCTAAATATTTCACCTTATTGAAATAAATGACTTTAACAATGATCTTTTCAGAATTAGACCTCAAAATGTAATCCTCACTAGAAAGAATTAAAGATGATGAACAGATGGAAAGCTATACAAATGTATTCAGTTTTGATTTATCCTACCATTTTTCGGTTTATATGGATTAAAGAACAATCTCAAAGGTAATCTGCTTCCAAAACTGATTTAAAAACATAACATGATTATGGCAACTCCTACCAATGTAAGTGATTACATAGAACTTTTAAGATTCTTTGTTTAGAAAATGTGGTATGTACTATGCATTGCATTGTTACAGAGTCTCAATTTTCTCTTCCAAATTTTGATAGAAAGTTGACTCTATTTTATAATTTAGATTGCTCTATGGAGTCTCAATTCAACAAAATATGAATTCCAATATAATATGTAGAACTGAATTTTGTAGAAAATTATCTTATCATGTAAAAGGGTAACTAAGATATTATATTACCAGTGTATTGTTTTGTCAGGTTTGTTTTTACATAGATTTGTGTTTAATCTCAAAAGTACAATAAGCTCAATGCGGAAAAAATCAGCAAGCATAGAAAGGAATGCACACATGTATATACACACAGGTTTGTGTTTATATGTACATGTTTGTATACATACACTTTTGTATACAAAGTCCCAAAATAAGCATTTTTAAGAGTTCAAGACCTCCTCATTATTTATGGTCGTAAGACCTTTATATTGCAGGGGTTTTATAACATATCAGTTTGAAAATCTTCAAACATACAAACAAGTTGAAAGAATTTTTCAAGAAAAACATCTTTGTCATCACTTGGCCTCTGCAGTTAACTTTTTATTTCCTTTATCATATATTTATTCATAACTCAATCCATTATAGTATTTTTAATTTTATAAAATCAGAATACTTAAGTTCTACATAATTAAACTTACATAGCATAACAGTTCAAATTTGTTTATGTTTTCTTTAGCTAAAAGTACCTAGAATGAATTTAAAATTTTATTAAATCTCCTCCTTTGTGTCTGAAGAGACAATAGATTTTATTTCACTCCCATCATGGATTATTCAGCAATTAACTCCATAGTTGATGATTAAGTCTCAGGAGTTTGAAGGAGCCAGAAGCTGGTAATGAAAATACAAATGACAGAAACATAAGTTTAGGAAACAAAAGGGAAGCTATGTGTCTACAACCAGTTTTTGCTCTTTTGTCTCTAACTTTGTACAGATAACTCTGTATTCACAAAAGGAAGAATCATGTTTTTAGTCTCTGAAAAATAAGGAAGAAGAGATTTTGACAGACAATCAAGGATAAGAGGAGAAAAAATTAAGATTTTTTCAAAATACCCAATGATTTGTTAAATAATGAATTTCAAGAATTATAGTAATTTTTGTAATTAAAAGATAACATGATTTATTATAAAAATTATTAAAAATGGATTATAAAAATAGTATAAATATTTTTACAACTCTAAAACAGAGTAACCAGTTCTTTCATTAAAGTAAAATCCCACATACCTACCATGATTTCTTTTTCAATATTTAATTTTTTTCATTTCAAAATAATAGCAATAAACCTATCATAGGCTAACATAAAACAGTTTTTAAATTTCAGATTGATATGAGTGTACAAATGATTAGGTTACACTGTTTGCATTTTTCTTTCTTTTTTTTTTATTAATTGATATCTGTGTACATTGATGCAAACATGGGGTACATTGTGCTGTTTCATATACAATTTGAAACGCCTTCATCAAGCTGGTTAACATAACTTTCATGTCATTTGGTTAATCATTGTATCAACACATTTATATTCTAGTTCTAGACAAGTTCACTTGTACCCTTGTTAGACAGAGTAATCTTTCCCATCACCCTCCCACCACCCATCCACCCTTCTCCCCTCCCCTTCCCCACCCCCTCCCCATATTTTTGGGCTAGAATTAAGTTGTATCTTTTGCTTGAGAGCTATAGATTAGTTTCATAAAAGGGCTGTGTACAGTTTTTTTTAATTCTTATAGCATACTGTGTACATTAATGTAATCATGGGATACAGTGTACTGTTTTCATATACTTTTTGAAATACTCTCATCAAACTGGTTAACATAACCTTCATGTCATTTTCTTAGTTATTGAGTTAAGACATTCATACTCTGTTTTTAGAAAGATTCACTTGTACCCTTGTAAGATAAACCATAGAAGTGACCCCACTAAT
>CAUYQV010026595.1:0-36797 GCA_963574575.1 Galagoides demidoff | reverse complement strand
GATACATGCCCAGACTTTAATTACTCAAATTGGTCAAAATTTCTTTAGGAAAATAGAATAGATCCATATATATTCCTGCCTGTTTTCTTTTTCATTCTATGCCAAGAAAAATTCATATCCTTTCTTTACCTTTCTTACCTTGCAGGAAGAGAAAGAGAATAAATAGGCCTCCTTCTTTACCAGAAAAACCCACACAAAACCATAGTGACTTTAAAAAAAAAAACACCAAAGTTTAACCACTTGAAAATAAGCAGTCTTATGTTTCATTTCTCCTTCCATTAGGAAGCTATAATAAAGGTTCTAGGGAGAGAGGTTTTGGTAGAAATTACAGGTTTGTACAATTTTATTATTAGTTTAAAAATATTGGGTGGTGCCTGTGGCTCAAAGGAGTAAGGCACCGGCCCTATATGCCAGAGGTGGCGGGTTCAAACCCAGCCCCGGCCAAAAACTGCAAAAAAAAAATATTAAACCAAAAATCAAAATATAGGATCTAACAAAGGATTTGTATTACCTGTCAATATGAGTATTAGTTGGAGAGAATTAATTTATATGCAAAAGCAGGATTTCTAAAGTATTACATTATTTTTATAATTTTATCTTTTCACTGTACATATGGTACTAACTCTTTTATCCATCCTAAACTCTTTTAAGATTTCAGGGATGATTCTATTCTTAGTTTAGGCTCTTTTTAAACTTGTATTAGACTAAAAGGAGTTCTAATCTTTGTAAAATACCTACTATGAATACCTTTAAAGTGTTGGTTTTAGGTTATAATTGTAGGTGATATTTTGTATCAAATAGAAAAAGGCATTTTCAAGAAAATTAATTATATTTTTATGTTTTGTATTTTTCTGTCTTTAATAAATGATCAGTACTTTAAGACAGCAATATTATAATCATTTTGTCCCCAAATGTGTGATCTAGAGCCTTTTCTTTGCCTGAGTACACATGTAGTTCAGTTTGTGGCTTCAGTCTTGTCCTTATTAGGCCAAATATCTTGTTTTTTCTTCCTTTGTTTGTTTGTTTATTTACTTTTTAATTCTCCAGTCATCTTTTTCCATCTTTGAAGCTATTTCATAAATAGGAATGTCTCTGCTTCAGAGTTTTCTCTCTGTATCTCCATGATCAAATAGGAAGGAATGTGTGAGAGGAATAACTGAATTATTTTAGAGACCAAGTGAGTTTATACTGTAGCTATTTAAATTACAATGGATTACTATTTCTTTTAAAATTGAAAACTAGAAAGGAACATCTCTGAAAATTGAATGAGCGAATGGAAACAGGAAGGGAAGGAACTAAATAATATTTATTCTTATAAATCTGAAAAGCATCATAATGGATAATAACCACATTAGGGGAAAATAATATTTTATAAACATGCAAGAAACTTGGCAGTGATAATGATTCTCAAACATGCCTATAGTTAAGGAAAATATAAGTTTATAAAGACTATAGTAATAGATATAAAAATGAGAGATAATAGAAAAAAGGGAATTGACAAGAGTTAATGGGCTGTTAAATTTGGTGACAGAAAGAGAGAAGGATTGAAAATGCAAAATTCTATGTTGGCTCAGAGGATCAACATAGAATTGATCCTATGGTAGAAAAAGTGGTTCGGGTAAATATTGGGGTAAATGCTAACACAGTTGTTTCAGGCAATTCAAATAGCACAATTTCTTATGTCATAGGTAACCTATATAACATACTTGATTTTAAAAAAAAAGAGCACAAAGTACTATTATTGATGACTTTATTTTTAAATTGTCACAGTATACTTAGCAATATGAAGATTTGCAGGGAGACGGATGTAGAAAGTGCACAAGAGGGGGATTGCTACTTTCCAGTAATAAGTTTTCTTGTTATGCTCTCATTGTTGCTGTTTTGCCTCTTACATATGTAGAGATTGCTAAATTGTTATTAGTTTATCACTGCACAGATTTTACCAACATTAAAATATATTGTCAGTGATACAGACTTGTTAAACTTGTTATTCTCTGTCTCTCTCCTATTCAATATTCTCTAAGCTGGTTAAGAAAAAAACAGCACCTGATTCTGACTCATGTTTTGCTTTGGTGATTGATGATGACCTATGGCTTTCAGATCTCAGCCCTTCCTTTGATTCTCAGGTACACACTGTCCTAAATCATTTGCTATTTTCATATTAAATAGCACATCATTTGGCAGAGTGTTGTTTAGTTAGCTGAATCTATGATGCTTTGGGGGCAAATAGATATACACTATTATAGCCAAATATGTGGCCTAGGTCACCTTTAGGTTCATTGACTTTTTGCTAACCCTGGAGTCATCTATATGTCATGATATACAATTCAAGAACATAAGGTTATAACTGTTTGAGGATTTGGATGATCATAGCCTGTAGGACAAAAGGGGGGGCAGGGAGGAAATACTAGAGGTTGGCAGATATCTAACCAATTTAGTAACAAGGCTAAATATTAGTTCACTAAGAGTCTAAGACTATTTCATGATGATTTTATCATTCATTGTTCATTTATATGTCTTGGATTTCAATTCTTTGTATCCAAAATTAGACACATGAGTGCTCACTTTGGCAGCACATATGCAAAATTATACACATGGCTTAATTTTTTGTTTTTCATTTAATTCATCATTGATAAGGATAAAATATTTAGGTAAAATTAATTCTAATATATCCCATTAACATTATTGCTTAAAATAAATAATACATTTTAAATTTATATTTGAAAACATTCAGAATTTAATTTTTATTTTTACTTTATACATAAATAGAAAATTCTTACAAAAGTTTAAAAATTTTCTTGGTCAAGGCTATTTTTTCCTTACAGAACATGTGTTTCAATTATTTAGGTTTAATGTATGGAATCAGATGTGGTTCATAAGTATCTATGTTATTGCATTGTTCTTTTTTCCTAAGGAAACTATAAAATAAGGAAAAACTTAGGACTTTAATTTTAGATTATGCACATCTTTTTTTAACTTTATTCAAATTAATATGAGGGTACAATATTTAGGTGACATTGTTCTCACTTCCAGGGTAAAGTTCCATTTGTAGAAAAGCCCCTCACCCAGGGGGTGTGTTATACACCCTCACAATGTGCACAGTAGGTGAGATCCCACCTCATGCCCTCCCTCCTTCTGCCATATGTCCTCCCCTCTCCCCCCTCCCTCTTCTCTCTACCCCTGAACTGGAGGACAATAGTGTTTTATTGTTCTTAAGAACATGTAATTGTTTATATATTGGTTTCATATTAGTATGGAGTACATTGGATATTTATTTTTCCATTCTTGAGATACTTTACTAAGAAGAATGTATTTCCGTAACTCTATCCAGGTAAATGTAAAAGATGTAAAGTTTCCATCTTTTTAATGGCTGAATAATATTCCATGGTAAACATATACCACAGTTTATTAATCTATTTATGAGTTGTGGGCACTTAGGTTGTTTTCACAACTTGGTAATTATGAATTGAGCTGCAATAAGCATTCTAGTGCAAATGTCTTTCTGGCAAAATAATTTTTGGTCTTCTGAGTAGATATCTAGTAATGGGATTGTAGGGTCAAATGGAAGGTCTGCTTTTAGATCTTTGCAGATTCTCCATACTTCTCTCCAAAAAAACTATATTAGTTTGCAGTCCCACCAGCAATGTAGAAGTGTTCCTTTCTCTCCATATCCATGCCAGCATCTGGTGTTTTGGAACTTTGTGATGTGGGCTAATCTTGCTGAAGTTAGGTGATATCTTAGAGTGGTTTTGACTTGCATTTCTCTGATGTTTAAAGACAATGAGCATTTTTTCATGTGTTTGTTGGCCATTTGTCTATCATCCTTGGAGAAGTTTCTGTTCAAATCTCTTGCCCACATAGAGAGAGGGTTGTTTGCACTTTCATTATTGTTTAATTTGAGTTCTCTGTAGATTCTAGTTATCAGGCCTTTGTCAGATTCATAACATGCAAAAATCTCCCATTCTGAGGGCTGTCTGTTTGCTCTGTTTGTGGTACTCTTAGCTGGATTATGCACATAATAAAGTCAGACATACATTTGAGTTATAAATATTATGTGTGAGATATTTTGAAGAATAAAATGTGTTTGTAAAGAAAATTTTAACTTTCTGAATAGCAATTTTAATCACAAACTAAATCAAAGTTTATATCCTTTTATTGATTTAACCATTTAAATTTATTTGATTTGAAGTCAGTCGATTCTAATGGAAAGATTAGAAGGGAAAGATGAAAAAAGCAGTGTATACTTTCCCTCTTGAGACATTGAAAGGGGTCTGGCATAAATTTAGCAAAGTGGGAAGGAAAAGTATGTGGTTACTCCCGAGCCTATTGGTCATTTGGGGGTTGGGGGATTGCTACCTTCCAGCAACAAGTTTTCTGAGGCTTACTAGTAATTCTGTGGTGCATTCAGTACTGATCTCGCTTAATCATAATTTAAGTGAGATTCAATTAGTCTATGTAGTTAAAGTAGAATTGAGCATCCTACAGATGCTGTACTCATTATAGTTATTGATGACCTACTTTTACTGACCGAAAAAGGTACATGAGAGAGGGAATTGTCTTTGCCTTTAAGGGATTTTCTCTCTAAAAGAGAATAGTTCACTGTCATTACTGTTTATGTTCACATAACACTTTTCTAGAATCTTCACAAAACTCCACAGTACTGAGCTAATCAATAGAAAAGGCAGAATTAATCTCCCAAAGGAGAAAAAGACTTAAAGGTCAAATCAGTTAAGTCAGACCTCTCTTCGCACTCCAATTAGAAATCGTAAAGTTGTATAAACAGGTGCTTTAAGCAAAAGATGGGATCTAAGGGTCAGGAATTACAAAATTACAAAATTTCCTATAATACTTTTCTTAAAAGTCTGCCATTAAGTGTTTTAGAATCTATTCCAGAAAAATAACTTTAATAAATTATCCTTTGTTGATATGTTATTTAGTGGTGTGGCTTTTTCCACAGATGCGATGTGTTTGCTCCCTAGTGTGATACGTGCACGCATGTGTCTACACATAAGTGTTCTGGGCTTTTGTTTCTTGTTGTTACGGTCTATTAACACACAGCCATTTAGAGAGGGCTAGCTTTGGTGCTTTCAGGCCAACAACTGGGGGGAGATTTGTAGAAAACCAAAGTAGGTCAAAGAGTACCGTGGTGTGGCAAAGGGGAAGTCCCTGCGTCGATTCGCATTGTCTTGCCTCTGGTGGAGTTCACTTTCATTGTTTTGGCCTAGGCCTGTCTTCCTGTGAGTGGAAGAAATACTCAAATTGCAGAAAAGTCTCAGGAATATTATCATAAATATGTTTTTAGAACAATGTGTAATTGTTGATTATTCAGAAGGCTGTTAGGGCAGCAGAAGGGAGAATAAAAATTAGAACTAAATTTATTCCCCCAATTAATTCCATAGATCAAAAGCAAAACTATGCATGAATGTGACAGCTTCTCTAAGTATGAGGTAAGGAGTGCTGTGTGGGTCTCTGAAGGATAGAAACTAGCATTTCAAATTTTGCTTGCCTGTGCTTGCTTCTGTAGCACATGTACCAGAATTGGAATGATACAGAGATTAGCAAGAATGACATGCAAATTCGTGAAGTGTTCCATATTTAATTTTTTTTTAAATTTTGCCTGCCTGTTCAGCTTTTTTATATATAGCCATATGGAAGTGACCATGTTTTAGAATCAAGGAGCTGTTCCAGGCTTTAGCAATCCATGTCATATTAGTTCTGAACATATGTAATTGAATAAACATTAAAACCGAATCTGATCATTGGAATAGCAAGTGTAACATTTCTATGAAACATTGTTTGGTTTGTGCTTGACTGTGATTAAGCAGTGCTATTAGAATCCAGGAATGGACCCCAGCTGGCTTCAAAGATCCTAGATTTATTACATCTCAGAAGTTAAAATTAAATTTAAATTTTTTAAATTAAAATTTAAGAAATGGCTTCCTCAGATTGGTTAAATGTTAAGAAGTTGTTTTCTATGAATTATATACTTATAAATATATATTTCTATATATAAATTTCTGTAAATTATATATTTATAAAGTATATATGAAGTACACGTGGGGTTATAAACATTTTAGAAAACTTCATATTAAATTTGGTGTTTCCTCAAAGACTATGTATAATGTAGTGGTATGCTTGGTATCTTGGATTATGTTATCTCTTAGGGCAGAAGGTTTATTCTCTGACTAAACTTCCTTTCTTAGGTACTACACACACACACCATTTTTAAGGGGAAGAGACCCGTGAGAACACTAAGACTTTTAGAGTTCAGAGTTATTTTCTATTCTTGTATTTGCCAAGAATTGCTGACAACTTAAAAGCTATCATATGAGTGAACACCAGTTGCCTAGATTGTTTGATGATTTTGGACAAGTGTGGATCAGGATTTCCGGTAATTTTTCTTCCTCTTCTGGGGCTGTGTTGCCTCTATCTCTGAGCAATTGTATACTTGGAAAGAAAAAACAAAGCAAGGTCACTGGATCTAAATTACTTGCACTTCTGTGCCAAGTGAAACTTTCCTTCTGTTACGTGTTACAGTTTTGGGCATCTATTGGCATCTAGAGAGAGATCTGCAGTTAAAAGGGGGAATGCGAAATTTTTAGATAGATTTTTCTGAGCTGAACTCTCACCTTTTCTGTAGAGGCAGGTGTCATTTAACCATGGAGAAATATTCAGAGAAATGTCATCAGGCGATTTTGTCATTGCCAAACATCATAGTGTATTTGCAGAAACCTAGACGGTACAGCCTACTGCACACCTAGGCCATATGGTGTAGCCTGTTGCTCCTGAGCTACACACCTGGATATCACATACTGAATACGGTAGGCAATTATAACAAAATGCCGTTTGTTTACCTAAACATATCTGAACATAGAAAAGGTACAGTAAAAACACAGTATGCTTTAATCTTTTGGGACCACTGTCGTATACTCAGTGCTTCATTGACTGAAACCTTGTTATATGGCATGTTATTGTACTTTATTCATAGATACTCAGTCCCTGCGCTTTGGCTGAAAATATGTTCCTAGAATTCATAAGATAAAAGAGATTATTATCATCAAGAGAATTTGTTTTCCTATGGATTATATCATCCAGCAGCTTAGAATCTGTTTCTGAATTCTTTTGTGTTTTGGGGTGTAGTAGCTGAATGAATTTTCAAAAAGGATATGTCAAAAGGAGATATGTTTTAAGAAGTAGGCATTCTAGTAAAAGCATTGCAATTGCTTGCTGAATGAAGAGGATACTCTTAGACATTGCCTTTAAACACCAGAAGTGCCTGTAAGATGGCCTGAATATTTTTTTCTGGATCAAGAAATGAATAGCCGGATTCCAGAAGATAAGAGAAATATGAACTTCTAAGCAGAGGCAGATCCTTGAATAAAAAGAAACTTTCTTTGGAAGCTGTAATTGAGTTTTGGGAATTGTGTGTGTGAAGGAGTATGTTTAGCTACGTATAACAGAAAACCTTACTCCATAAGAAGTCCTAATTTTACACAGTCCAGAGTTCCTGTACCATCCTTCTTTTTTCTTTTTTTCTTTTTCTTTTTTTTTTTTTTTTGGTGTGGGGGGGCTGGGTTTAAACCCGCCACCTCCAGCATATGGGGCCGGCGCACTACTTCTTGGAGCCAGAACCGCAGGCCCTCTGTACCAGCCTTCGGCTGTGGATTTCATTATGTGAATTTCATCCTCAAGGTCACAAAATGGTTGTGGTACTTTTAGGTATCACTGTATATGTTACCTATTGCTCTGTAACAAAAGTACCCCAAACACATCAGATTAAAACAATAAACATTATCTCATACATTTCTGAGAGTTAGGAATTCAGGAAAGATTTAACTGTGAGGTTCTGCATCAGGGTCTCTCATGAGTCATGTTATCACGTGGCTCTATAGTTCCCCCAAAGGCTTGGTTGAGCTAGCGATAAGTTTTCTAAACTATTTCACATGACAGTTGGCAGGAGGATTCAATTCCTTACCACATGGACCTCTCCACAGGGCTGAGGCATGGCTCCAGGCTTTCCCCAGAGTAAATGATTTGAGAGAGAGAGATCTTGGGAGGCAGGAAATTGGGAATCCCAGTAAAGACAAGAACAAGTGGAAGCGGCAATGTCCTTATTTCCCCCCTCTTTGGGACTGAGGCTTGAGTCTGTTGCCCAGGCTGGAGTGCAGTGGTGCAATTATAGCTCACTGCTGCCTGTAATTCCTGGATTCAAGCCATGCTCCTGGCTCAACATCCTGAGCAGCTGACACTACAAGCACAGTACTGTACCCACAGAAGCAACTGTGGGATCCTGTGCAACTTAACTTTGGAAGTGTTATCACTCCTGCCATATTCTTTTGATCAAAAAACCCTGATTCAACATGGGAGGCTACAAGGGCGTGAGTATCGGGAGGCAGGTATTGTGGGGAGCCATTTTGGAAGCTGCCTGAGACACATCACAAGCATGTTCTAGCCAATAAGAAGGGTGAAAGGAAAGAGGTGGTGCTAGTTGACATCTGATGTCATTGGCCAGAGTTGTGTCCCTGACCTCTCATGGGAGGCTCTATAGTAAAGACAGGCAGAAGGCAGTTAGAAACGGGGTTTAGGTTATTCTAATGACCATTGTCTGCCACTACCGGGGCATTCGATGATAGTGACTGCTTTTAATTTACCCGTACTGCCTGTTCTTAGAGTTAATAGTTTGTTTTCTAGGAGGAGATTAATCAATAAAAATGTGAATAAAAGTAACCCAGAAAGTTTTTTTTTTTTTTTAAGAGTAGTAATTCCTCTAGTTCATTATAGAAATAAAGTTCTCCCTGGTGGCTCGCTACCAGGAGTATCTAAACTTTACTAAATTATGAATCATAATGTATTTTGTTGTGAGGAAATTTTAGGTTATTTTCTCCTCTGTATTCTTTTACATTTCTTTGCATAAAATATTTTGACAGTGAAAGGTCTGAAATCTCAAACTATACCCAATGTCTATGTTTTCAGATTTAAAAGATAAATCCTTCC
This sequence comes from Galagoides demidoff, assembly GCA_963574575.1. Lineage (NCBI taxonomy): Eukaryota > Metazoa > Chordata > Mammalia > Primates > Galagidae > Galagoides > Galagoides demidoff. Next base: position 27,803 of record CAUYQV010026595.1, on the reverse strand, counting down.
CAATGACAAACATTTGTTGAGTCTCTCTACCAGATACCATGGGCAATAGAGCTTATAAAATTTTAAATAACCTCTGCCAGGCACTATTTTTCTTGCTGATTATTTTTTCTTTGTAATGACTACTAGATTTTTGAGAACCATATTGTTGATTGGGATAACCATCTGTTTTCCATATTTTTTAGTAGATAAAAAATACAACTTGAAAACATGCAAGTAGAATGTGAACTTAAAACTCTGGCCCCAACAAGGATTGGAGAGAAAGGTGGAGAGACTTAGAATTAAAAAATAGCTCAAAGGAGTAGGGTGCCGGCCTCATGTGCCAGAGGTGGTGGGTTCAAACCCCAGCCCCGGCCAAAAACTGCAAAAAAAAAAAAAAAAAAAAAAATACACACACACACAGACATATATAGTGTTCTCTTCAATCCATGTCAGCATCTGCAGCTTTGGGATTTTGTGATGCGGGCTACTTTTACACTGCTGGTGGAATTGCAAACTTATACATCCTCTATGGAAAGAAGTATGGAGAATTAAGAGCTAAAATTAAACCTTCCATTTGTTCCTGCAATCCCATTATTAGGTATCTACCTACCCAGAAGGAAAAAGAAAAATCATTTTATTACAAGGTTGTTTGCGCTAGAATGTTTATCACGGCTCAATTCACAATTGCCAAGACATGGAAGCAACCCAGGTGCCCATCAACCCACGAATGGATTAATAAACTGTACTGTATGTATACATGAAATACTATTTAGCCATAAAAAGATGGAGGCTTTATATCTTTTGTATTTATCTGGATGGAGTTGAACATTCTTCTTAGTAAAGTATCATAAGAATGGGAAAGCAAGTATCCAGTGTATTCAATATTAATAGGAAACCAATAGAAAAACAACTAACACTCACACCAGAGAAAAACATAAGTATATTCAACTGAGGATGTTGAGGGTAGAAGGAAAAGGAAGAGGTGAGGAGGGAGGGAGATTGGTAAGTTCTCACCTGATGTAAACAGTATAAGGACATACAGTAGCACACCCCCTGGATGAAGGGTTCAACTGCAACTTGAACTTTACCTTAGGAATGCAAACAATGTAACCTGATTATTTGTACCCTCATATTAATATGAAAAAAAAGGGAAAACAAACAAATGAAAAGTAAATTGAAAGGAGGTGAGGACAAGAACCTGCTCTCCCTTTCCTCTCTTCACCCAGAATTCAGGTAGGAAGAACACATAGCTATCAGCAGATAGAGGTGAGAATTAGAACCTAGTGTTGTAAGCAAGAGTCTAATGACTTAAACATTTCCCACTGGGACAGGAGCCCTCCATAAATATCTTGAAACAGCTATTTACTTGGGAAAAATAATGAGTTCAAACCTACTTCATACTAACAAGTATAATTGCTATTTAATTTGACCTTATGTTAGGGAAAGTCCTTTAAATCATGAAAAAAAGGAAAGAAATTTTTACTGATAAAGTTAGTTTTCTCTCTCTTTTTTTTTAATTAGTTTTGATTGCATATCAATTAAGTACATCAGAAAACATCACAAAATTAAAATGTGAACCAAAAATTGGGAAGAAGAGTTGTATCATGTATGAAAAAGTTAATATTCTTTTTTTTTTTTTGAGGCAGAGCCTCAAGCTGTCCCCCTGGGTAGAGTGCTGTGGCATCACAGCTCACAGCAACCTCCAACTCCTGGGCTCAAGCAAGTCTCCTGCCTCAGCCTCCCAAGTAGCTGGGACCACAGGTGCCCGCCACAACGCCCGGCTATTTTTTGGTTGCAGCCGTCATTTTTATTTGGCAGGCCTGGGCTGGATTCAAACCTGCCGCCTTAGGTATATGTGGCTGGCGCCTTAGCCACTTGAGCCACAGGCGCCAAGCCAAAAAAAAAGTTAATATTCTTAATTTTAAAAGCTTTTAAAATCAATAAGGAAAAGCAAAAGACTAAGTTAAAGGACATTATAAATAAACAAAAATTTCAAATGAATGTGCAAAAAAGTTCAACTTCACAATAATGGAAGAAAAAAAATTGTTTTTGAGGCAGAGTTTCACTTTGTTGGCCTCAGTAGAGTGCTGTGGCATTACAGTCACAACAACCTCAGACTCCTGGGCTCAAGTGATTCTCTTGTCTCAGCCTCCCAAATAGCTAAGACTGCAGGCACCCACCATATGCCTAGCTATTTTTAGAGACAGGGTCTTGCTCTTGCTGAGGCCAGTCTCTCGAACCCCTGAGCTCAAGAAATCCTCCAGTCTCAGTCAGCTTCCCAGAGTGCTAGGATTACAGGTACAAGCCACTGCGCCTGGCCAATGACAGAAATTTTAAAGGAGACTTTTTCTTTTGCCTAATACCTTGTATCTTGGTAGAGATTTTTTTAGGTGATAATCCTCATGTATGTTAGGATGTTATGAAATGAGCTTTCTCTTACACTGCTAATAGGCATGTAATTGATGTAACACAATTTTTTATAATTTTTATTAGAAATTCCATTTAGAAGAAAAATAACATTTATTTACAACAGGTCTCTAAAGGAATCCTTTAATTATATTTTTAAAAGATCATAAAAGTCAGTATTAGCTGTATGTTTCAACTTTAGACTATATCATTCTCTTGTATTAAATTGAAAAAGTATTGAACTTAGTGTGCTTCCCTGCCTCTCACCTCCTATCTTTGTCAGATTGTTATTTTTATATTTTTATGATTTATGATATTTAAATTCTCTTCCAGAAGCATAACTTCCACAGTTAGTCTTAGTTCTGCATTTAAGCAAATTTGTTGTTCATCACTGATATGAATAATCAACAGAAAATTAAATTGTCAATAATTTCAACCAGTGTTCAGGGAATTTTTCTCAGATAACCCCCCCTAAAAAATAAGGAAAAAAAAACTTCTTGCCAATAACATTTAAAATAGAAAAAAAATTAACAGGGGAAAAATTTAGGATAGAAATCATTCCAAAATAAAGATGAAAATTACTAAAACTACAAAGCAAATTTAATTATCAAAAAAGAAAAATCAAACTTTCTCATCACATTTGGTGAAGTGAGATGTGATAAAAATAATAACCACAAAAGACAACTCATAATGTAGAACCTATAACTGATCACACTGATATGGATTATCAAATTTGACATGACAAAAACCTGATGAAAGAATCAGATCTTCACTGGGAAATTTATGAGAAAAAAAACTAATTTCAATGAAAATAATTTCAGAAAACTGAAAAGTAAAAAAAAAAAAATGGATATGACTATATTACACAGAGAATTGATTATACAATTCAGTTGCTTCAGAAAATATTTTTTAGATGAAATTCATTATTATTGGTATAATTCTAATTAATAAAAATGCATTCAGGAATATGGAGTCAAAGCATTCTGAACCTTTGAGATTCAAAGGACTGCATGAATAAGTGAATATTATAACGGATCTGTGTGATAACTGGGATACTAAAGATATATGAATTAAGAGTCAAATTTATTGAAAGTAACTCAGTTTCACAAAGCATACAATCTTGTCATATCGTGATTATTGGCATCTAGAGAGGATGTTTTTAGACTGTGTCTTTTTTGCTTTCCCTCTGCCTGATGAGTAGCTCATGCTTTTCCAGCTTATTTTCCATAGCATGTTTACTGTTTCCATTTTCACAACTCTAATACCATCATTCCTGGGCTACTGTACCTCTATGACTAAACTTTGTGAACTTTCCCTACTTCCTAACCAGCCATAGAGCTGATTGGCCCACACCTGTCACAGCCTAGCCCAAAGCTGCTTTCTAGTATTCTGTCTTTGCAGAATTCTCTCTTTCTTTGGTAGCTGATACATCTTAGACCTGGAAGGAAAAACCAAACTTCTCTCAAGTTTGTCTATATTTGAGTTTATTTGAAAGAGTATCAAAAAGCTATTGCTTTTATTCCTGAAGTATTCATACTTATTAATAGGACCCAGAAAATATTTTCAAAACTGAGGAGTCACTCATTCTTCTAGTCCTTGCCTCATTAAATCCAACCTTTATGAATTTTCTTCCCCTTAAGTATTTGAATTTCAAATAAAAGCTACAAAAGCATCTTGTGCCTTCACCTTGCATTTAGGGATAGCATTCTGAATAGCCACACACACTAAGGGCCTTCACTGGTCCAACCTCATCTTCATGTTCTTACTTAGCTCGCCGGCTTTGTTACTGTTGTTGCTTTAATTCATTGCAGTCCCCCCTATCTTGAAGACTTCCTCATGTTTCTCAGTCTGCATGGAATGTTTTCTGCTCTTTCCTCCCTCATGCTTTATTAACACCAGGTTACCCTTTATGTCCCAATATAGTCGTCACTTATGAAAAGTGGGATATGTAGCATATGACTGAAGACTCTGCCATTATACTGGCTGGGTTTCTATCTCAGCTCATTATTTACTGGCTATATCATCTTAAGTTAGTTATTTGACATCTCCCTCCCTCAATTTTGTTACCTGTAAAATGAGAGACAATAATGCTTACTCATAAAATACTGTGATTATTAAATGAGAAAATGAGACAAGCCTTATGAAGTGCCCAACACAGGGCCTGACTGGTGTTGAAGTACTCAATAAGTGTTAGATAAAACTATTCCCAAGCTTCTTCCTACTCCCAGTTCCCTGCTGCGTGCAGACACATCCACACGCACACATGCACACTCCCGCTACCAGTCTAGACCAAATCCTATTGTAGAGTAATGTATATGACCCTGCACCTCTTATTTTTAATATTTACCATTTACCACACTTGTGATTTTAAATTAATTTATTGGTTGTTTAACATCTATCTCCCTTAACTGGCTTATAAACTCAATGGGATAGAAACCGTAGTTTTGCTCACCCAATTCTCAGTACTTAGCCCATATTAATTCAACAGTAAATATTTTAGAGTACTGAACCAGGAAATGAACTAGAGGCATATTCTGTTTCCTCTCAGAACTGCATACTTGGTGCTGACAGTGTTTCCTCTAATATAGTTTGTCTTTAAGTCTATAAATCACAAATTCAATACAGATGACTAAAGAATTATCTAGTACCAGTAACTTTTATAAAACTTGTCACTAAAAGTTGTGTCCAGATCTTTTTGAATGCTTGAAATATAACATTTGAACAGTATTACATAATGAAGACACTCATTTTCAATAACACTGGAAAAGGATTACACTAAAAAGTTAAGTGAACAGTGAAGGCTAGCTAGCTAAAGTATTTTGAGTGATGTTTGATCTTAACTGTATGAAAATATGCATAAGAAAAAGAGTCAGAAGTAAATATATCAGTTAGGAAGAGCTTTCTCTGAGTGGTAGGATTATGATCAATTATAATCATTTTGTGTTTATATATTCATATTGATAACAGTTTATGAAGCAGCAAAACTTAGCTTCACATCAATAAAAACTTATCTTTTAAACTTTCTCAAATATTTCTGGAATTTATAGGAAGATACTCTTTATTCATTTATTTAATAAGTATTTACTGAGTAGCAGCTAGTGCCAAGCACTGTTCCAGGCCAAGGGGGTGAGGCTATAATAAAATATGCAGAAATCCCTGCCTTTGCTGAATTTCCATTCTGATGTATTTGCAGCAACTTGCCTGATTTTGATTTGAAACCTCTCTTCCACATCTTTCCTAAAAGGGATTGATATGTGCAGTGGTTTGAATGCATCCCTTCCAAAATTCACGTGGACCTTTAATAGATGATTAGGCCACATTAATGAGATTAAGGTCCTTAAGGCTAACTTGCTCTTGCCTTTCTGTCTCCTGCCATGCGATGATGATGCAGCAAGAAGGTCCTCACTAGACCAAATGCCGGTGCCTGGACCTTGGACTGCTCAGTCTCCAAAACTGTTGAGAGAGAAAAAATTCTGTTCTTTATAAATTACCCAGTCTCAGGTATTCTGTTATAGCAACATAAAATGGGCTGAAACAATATCATGTTAATGACTAATCATTTTTTGTATCTTGTATTATAGGAAAAAAAGAAAACCAATAAGTATGATTCCCAAACTCTTTGTAATTCTACAACCTTTTTTATGTTTTTCAGACCTTAGAACCTACCTATCTTTGACCAGTAAGCATAATGATGATAAGGGGGGACCCAATTTAAACATTCCTTAAAGGATGTTTAACATTTTCTCCTTTGAAAGAGTCAATTCATCTAGTGTTACTCATTCATATACAATGTTACAGCTTATTTAACTCCTTTTATGTTAAAAATAATCAACTGATCTGTTACATTTTCTCTAAAGTAGCACCATTGTAATCATACTAAGTTCCAACGTTCAGTAAATAAGTGAAATTTTAAACACCTTTCTAATCAACTAATCCTCTTTGAAACTTCTTCAAAACCTGCTGTTTTATAAAACCACCTTTAAAGTTCCTGATGTAAAAGAAATTTTAAACCATTGTGCAACTCTCTCTGAAATGAATTCCTCTATGAAGAGATTTTTTGTTCACTCCAGAAGATAGTTTGCCGATCAGTTGGGTAGGACAAAGATTCTATTTCTGTATGTAAGCAGTGTTAGAACTTGGTGATTAGCCTCAGGGATCAGCTCAAGAAAAGTATTCAACTCATTCTGTAAAAGTCATGCTAATTGAACAACTTTTGCCATGCAAACTTTCACTTATAATTTGTATGGAAGTGTGTATTTTGAGGACCACATCTCCTCTACCTAAGTAGTAGAAGCTGTCTTTGTGCCTTCTTTCTTGTCCATGCTAGACTGGGATCTGGAGACCAGAAAGAGAATATGGAAAGGAAAGGAGGCTAGTGATGAGAGGTTACTTGTTGACACCAGTATTTTATTCATCCTTCATGCTTGCTAAAAGAAGACTCTCTGGGAGGGTTGTTCTTCTTGTGGTGAGACTGGAATATAGCTTTTGCCCTTAGGCTAAGAGACCTTGGTTAATAAGTGTATACATTTGTGTTGTGATTTGGGCATAGGAGGGAATTTTTGCTGCTTGCCTGTTTGTGCAGATAGGTTATTTGAAAGTTGGAGACTGCTTTGATTATAGCCTGCCTCTCTTAGGAAGCTGATTTCATCAATTCTATCTGTCTTTTCTAGGCAGGGATGTGTTCTTGGTTTCTAGGCCCTAAGTACGTTGACCGCCATCCTCAGCTGATAGCATTGTTGATCAGTCTTTGAGCAGCTCCCAGCTGGGCTGGTTATTGCTCTGTTTGGATACTTTTAGAGTTGAAGTTCCTCCTTTCCATATCACAAAACCTGCTGGAAAGTGAAAAAGTAGTTAAATAAAGTGCCTATAAACTAGTCTGGCTTTTTGACTAAGTTGGCTGATGCCTTTACTTCATACACAGAGTTTGAATAATCAGGTATTCCTGTACTCACAGCCTTTCTTTTGTTATATTTTATAACAGTTTTGTTTATGTATCTTCATTTTAAAATTCCTTTGAAAGCTACTATTTAGGTTTCAAACCAAAGTCAGATGTGTATTTCTTTTGTTTACTTCCTGTTTTCTGGGTAGTTGTGTTTATTTTGAAATTAAATTCCTTTTTTTTTTTTTGAAACAGAGTCTCACTATGGTAGAGTGTGATGGCTCAGAGCTCATAGCAACCTCAAACTCTTAGGTGTAAGCAATTCTCTTGTCTCAGCCTTCCAAGTAGCTGGGATTACAGGTGCCTGCCACAACGCCCAGCTATATTTTTTGTTGCTGTTGTCATTGATGTTTAGCTGGCCCGGGCTGGGTTTGAATCCTCCAGCTTCAGTGTATGTGGCTGACACCATAACTACTGTGCCACAGGTGCTGAGCCTGAAATTAAATTTCTATGTAATTTTCTTATTGAGAATTTTTTTAAAAGAATTTTATGTAAATGAACTTCATTTGGGTTCTATATAATTAAAAATATGTTAATACAATAATAATTAAATGATATATATCAATGAATATTAATAGATAATATATTAATATAGATAAATGTCCACTTTTTTATTTTCATTCTTTTTTTTAACTGACACATAATAATTATGCATATTGGGTGGTGCCTGTGGCTCAAAAGAGTAGGGTGCTGGCCCCATATACCGGAGGTGGTGGGTTGAAACCTGGCCCCAGCCAAAAACTGCAAAAAAAAAATAATAATAATAACAATTGTATATATTTATGGTACAAATAAGAATGTTTCAATTACAATGTGCAGTAAAACCTTTATAGTTTGACCATCTTCCTACATTGACCACTTCCTTAAGTTGATTTAAGTTTCTTTTTTTTAAATAGGAAAAACAGATTTTATTTTATTTTTTTTATTAAATCATAAACACATAGATCATATATGCATTAATGCATTTATGGGGTGCAATGTGCTGATTTCATATAGAATTAGGAATGCTAACATCACAGTAGTTAATATATACCTCATCTTGTTTACTTAATTATTGTGTTAAGACATTTATATCTATACTAATAGATCTGACATGTACCCTTGCATTATGCACCATAGGTGTGATCCCACCATTCACCCTTCCTCCATCTGACCTGCCTCTCCCCTCCCATCCCTCCTCCTCCATCCTTCATATTGGACCATAGTTGTGATCTATTCTTCATATAAAAGTGTGAGTGATTGTAAATTGGTTTCATAATGGTACTGAGTACATTGGATATTTTTTCTTCCATTCTTTAGATACTTTACTAAGTAGGATATGTTCCAGCTCCATCCATATAAACATAAAAGAGGTAAAGTCTCCATCTTTTTTAAGGCTGCATAATATTCCATGATATACATATACCACAATTTATTAATCCATTCATGGATCACTGGGCACTTGGGCTTCTTCCATGACTTGGTTGTTATGAATTGAGCTGCAATGAATAATCTGGTGCAAATATCTATGTTACAAAATGATTTTTGGTCTTTGGATATACCTAGTAGAGGAATTGCAGGATCAAATGGCAGGTCTACTTTTAGATCACTGAGTGTTCTCCAAACTTCTTTCCAAAAGGGATGTATTAGCTTGCACTCCCACCAGCAGTGCAGAAATGTTCCCTTTTCTCCACAGCCATGCCAATATCTGTAGTTTTGGGATTTTGTTATATGAGCCACTCTTAACGGGAGTAAGATGATATCTCAAAGTGGTTTTTATTTGCATTTCCCTGATGATTAAAGATGAGCATTTTTTCATGTGTCTGTAGGCCATGTGCCTATCTTCGTCAGAGAAGCTTCTGTTCAAGTCCCTTGCCCACAATGAAATGGTATTAGTTGTTCTTTTCTTATTACTAAGTTTGAGTTCTCTGTGAATTCTGTTTGTCAAACCTTTGTCAGAAGCATAACCTGAAAATATCCTCTCCCATTATGTGGGCTGTCTACTTACTTTACTTACTGTGTTCTTGGCTGTGCAGAAGCTTTTTAGTTTGATCAAATCCCAGTAATATATTTTTGGTATTGCTTCATTTCCCCGGGGCAGCGGGGAAGGTCCTCCTCATAAAGTGTTCTCCCAGGCCAGTTTCTTCAAGTGTTTCTCCTGTACTCTTTCCAAGAATCTTTATACTTTCATATCTTAATTTTAAATCTTTTAGCCAGTGAGAGTCAATTTTTGTTAATGGTGAAAGGTATGGGTCCAGTTTCAGTCTTCTACAAGTCTTCAGTCGATTCTCCAAGCACCATTTGTTAAATAGGGAATCTTTCCCTGGTTTATATTTTTGATAGGCTGATCAAAGATCAAATGACGATGAGTGTCTGGGTTAATCTCTTTGTTCTCAATTCTGTTCCATATATCTACCTCTCTATTTTTGTGCCAATACCATGCTGTTTTGATCACTATAGATTTATAGTATAGTTTGAAGTCTGGTAATGTGATTCCTCCTGATTTGTTTTTATTTCTGAGTAATGTCTTGGCTATTTCAGGTTTTTTCTGGTTCCATATAAAACAAAGTACTATATTTTCCAGATCTTTAAAGTATGACTGTGGTGCTTTGATAGAGATTGCATTAAACTTGTAAATTGCTTTGGGTAATAAGGACATTTTAACAATGTTGATTCTTCCTAGCCATGAGCTTGGTATGTTTTTCCATTTGTTAACATCTCCAGTTATTTCTTTTCTCAGAGTTTCATAATTCTCTTTATAGAGATCTTTCACATCCTTTGTTAGGTAAATTCACAAATATTTCATCTTCTTTGGCATAACTATAAAGGAAATAAGAGTCCTTGACTGTTTTTTCAGCTTGACTATTATTGGTATATATAAAAGCTACTGATTTGTGAGTATTGATTTTGTATCCTGAGATGCTACTGTATTCCTTGATCACTTCTAAGAGTTTTGTGGTTGAGTCCCTGGGCTTTTCCAGATATAAAATCATATCATCTATGAAGAGTGAAAGTTTGATCTCCTCTGACCCTATTTGTATACCCTTGATCGCCTTCTCTTGTCTGATTGTGATGGCTAAGACTTCCATTACAATGTTAAAAAACAGTGGAGACAATGGGCAACCTTGCCTGGTTCCTGATCTGAGTGGAAATGTTTTCAATTTTACACCATTCAGTATGATATTGGCTGTGGGTTTGCTGTAGAAGGCCAGTTTAAGAAAAGTCCCTTATATACCTATTTTCTTAAGTATTCTGATTATGAAAGGATGCTGGATATTGTCAAAAGCTTTTTCTGCATCTATTGAGAGAATCATGTGGTCTGTGTTTTTCAGTTTGTTTATGTGATGTGTTATATTTATAGATTTACGTATATTGAGCCAACCTTGAGACACTGGGATAAAACCCACTTGGTCATGGTGTATAATTCATTTGATGTGTTTGCAGGATTCTGTTTGCTAGGATCTTATTGAATATTTTTGCCTGTATATTCATTAAAGATATTGGTCTATAGTGTTCTTTTCTTGTTGGGTCTTTTCCTGGTTTGGGGATCAGGGTGATATTTGCTTTATAGAATGTGTTGGGAAGTATTCCTTCTTTTTTTGATGTTTTGGAAAAGGTTAAGTAATATAGGTACTAGTTCCTCTTTAAAGGTTTGGTAGAATTCTGATATGAAGGCATCTGGTCCCGGACTTTTCTTTTTTGGGAGATTTCATATAGTTGATTCTATTTCAGTACTTTATATAGGTCTGTTCAGCATTTCCAATTCTTTCTGATTAAGTGTAGGAAGTTGGCATGCTGTGGCATCACAGCTCACAGCAACCAACTCCTGGGCTCAAGCGAGTCTCCTGTCTCAGCCTCCCAAGTAGCTGGGACCACAGGCACCCGCAACAATGCCTGGCCATTTTTTGGTTGCAGCCATCATTGTTGTTTGGTGGGCCCAGGCTGGATTCGAACCCGCCACCTTAGGTGTGTGTGGCTGGTGCCTTAGCCACTTGAGCCACAGGTGCCGAGCCTCAGATTTTCATATTTCTGAGAATAAAGTTTTTTGTAGTATCCATTAAGGATTTTTTGAATTTCTAAGGTGTTTGTTGTTATTTCGCCTTCATCATTTCTGATTGATGATACTATGGGCTTTAATTTTCTATTTTTGGTTAGGTTGGCCAAAGGTTTATCAATTTTGTTGACTTTTTCAAAAAACCAACTTTTTGATTCATTTGCTCTTTTGAATAATTCTTTTGTTTTTGATTTCATTTAATTCTCGAATTTTAGTTATTTCTTTTCTTCTGCTGGGTTTGGGGTTGGAATATTCTTCCTTTTCCAGTTGCTTAAGATGTCCCATTAAGTTATTAACTTCCTCTCTTTTCGTTCTCTTGAGGAAGGCTTGCAACACTATAAATGGCCCTGTTAGAACTGCCTTTGAAGTATCCCACAGGTTCTGATAATTTGTGTCTTCATAATTGTTTTGTTCCAAAAATTTGGCAGTTTCCTTCTTAATCTCATCTGTGACCCAGCTATCGTTGAACATAAGGTTATTTAGTTTCCATGTCTTTGTATGAGTATGCAGATACCTGTTGTTGGTGAGTTCAACTTTTATTGCATGATGATCCAAGAAAATAAAAGGAATAATTTCTATACTTTTAAATTTGCTGAGGTTAGACTTGTGACCTAAGATGTGATCAATTTTGGAGGATGTTCCATGGGCTGATGAGAAGGATGTATGTTCAGTTTTGTTAGGATGAAATGTTCTGTAGATGTCTGTTAAGTTCAATTGTTGTATGGTGACGTTTAAGTCCAAAATTTCTTTGCTTAGTTTCTTATTGGAGGATCTGTTCAACACTACCAAAATCTCCAACTGTTATGGTGCTGGAAGATACTAAATTGCTCATGTCTGTTAGGGTCTCCCTTATAAATTGCGGAGCATTCCGGTTGGGTGTATAAATGTTAATAATTGACATCTCATCATGTTGAATGTTTCCCTTGACAAATATGAAATGACCATCCTTGTCTGTCTGGTTTTTTTTGTTGTTGTTTGTTTTTTGTAGAGACAGAATCTCACTTTATCGCCCTCGGTAGAGTGCTATTACATCCCAGCTCACAGCAACCTCCAGCTATTGGGCTTAGGTGATTCTCTTGCTTCAGCCTCTCAAGTAGCTGGGACTACAGGTGTTCGCCACAATGCCTGACTATTTTTTTGTTGCAATTTGGCCAGGGCCAGGCTTGAACCCACCACCCCAGTATATGGGGCTAGTGCCCTACCCACTGAACCACAGGCACTGCCCCCCATCCTTGTCTTTCCTTACTTTTGTTGGTTTAAAGCTTAGTGTATCTGCACTAATTGCCACCTCTGCTTTTTTCTGATTTCCGTTTCCCTAGATTACAAATGCCCATCCCTTCACCCTGAGTCTGTATTTATTCTTTAAGGTAAGATGAGATTCTTGTATGCAGCAGATATCTGGTCTGAGTTTTTGTATCCAGTCAGCCAACCTGTGCCCCTTAAGAAGACAGTTCAAGCCACTCACATTAATTGAGAGTATTGATAAGCCTGGTAGTATTTTAGGTATCAAATTTTTCGAAAGTCCAGTGGACATTTTGAATCTTTTCACCACTGTGGAAATTGGGTTTGGGTCAAGAGTTTCAGACTTTACTTTGGTGGTAGAGCATTGTGCTGTTCATTATGGAGGATGGGTCTGAGGATATCCTGAAAAGCTGGTTTGCTTATTGCAAATTTCTTCAATGTGTGTATGTCATTAAAGTATTTAACTTCTCCATCATAAATGAAACTCAGTTTAGCTGGATACAGGATCCTGGGCTGAAAGTTGGTTTGTTTTAGGAGATTAAAGGTTGATGACCATCCTCTTCTGGCTTGAAAAGTTTCAGCAGAAAGATCTGTAGGCATTCTTATATTCTTCCCTTTGTAGGTTATGATTTTCTTAGATTTGGCTGGATTTTCTACTTCATATTAACTTTGGCAAAGTTAATTACAATGTGTCTAGAAGATGCTTTATTTGGGTTGAGTTGTGCTGGGGTTCTGAAACTTTCTGCTATCTGAATTTCAGTGTCTCTTGCCATGCTTGGGATGTTCTCCTCAATTACCTCTTGGAGTAGAGTATCTGTGCCTTTCGGACCATCCTCCTTCAGGGATTCCTATGAGGCGAATGTTTACTCTTTTGGAATGGTCCCACAATTCTCTCAGGGAATGATTTGTTTTCGCCCTCCACTTCTCTTCCTCTTTGAGTGTTTGGGAGTGTTCAAAAGCTTTGTCTTCAATATCAGAGATCCTTTGTTCTGCCTGCTCCATTCTGTTACTGAGGGATTCTACTGTATTTCTCAGATCTTTGAGAGCTGCAAGTTCTTGTCTTAATGTGTCAAAATCTTTGGTGATTTTATCTTTGAATTCATTGAATTCTTGAGACAACTTTCGAATTGCTCCTTGAATTTCTAATTTCATCTTTAACTCCATTCTGTTAATCTTATTTGCAATCCAAATTCTGAATTCGATTTCTGATATCTCAGCCATTTGTTTATGAGTGAATCTTCTGTTGTGTCTCCTTTGTCATTCCTTGGGGGAGTTGATCTACTCTGATTATTCATGTTGCCAGAGTTTTTCTGCTGATTCTGCCTCATGATTATTTTTCACCTTTTGGCTAGAGAAGCTGGCAAGGTAGAATTGAATTGAATTGAATTGAATTGAGGGCTCCTGGAATTAACCAGCCCTTTACCAACTGGGATTGGTGATTGCAGCTTTTCCCTTAGAGCTTTACAAAAGTCCCATTCAGCACTACTGCCTGAAACTCTGGGCACCTGCTTGGTGTGGTGGGGCTAGATGGCACTGAATGGTATTCAGCTAGTCTCTGTCCAATCCTAGTGAATCAGTGGCTTTGGGTTGAAATCTCAGCTGTGGAGATATATAAGCAACTAAGACACCCCCACACACAGGTGACAACTGGGTGGGGAGAATCCCACACTCCGACAACAACACAATCACTGGTACAACCTTGGTGGGTCCCTGGGTGATTGGCCCAGGTCAGGTGTTCTGAACCAGTTGTCCTGGTAAACACAAACACTGATCAGGTGGGAGAGTTCACAAGGTCTTCAGCATCTAGGCAGTAGGGGTCCACTGACAGCTGGATTTGACCCCAGTGGGAGGGACCCTGGAGCTGCCACTGCTGTCAGGGTGGTCCCCCTAGGGTACTGCTGTGTGCAAGTCGCAGGCACCAGCAGCAAGCTGGAGGGCATTCCTGCTGGCCCAAAGGGTCACAGGAGCCCAGTGGGGAACAAAAGAGTGGAGTCATCTGCCTCAGGGGTCACAGGAGCTGGGCAGGAGTTTCAATGGTTGCAGGCCACAGGTCTCAGGAGCTGGCATGGAGCCCAAGAGTGCAGTTGCTGGCCCCAGGGCTGTGGGTTGCAGAAGCCATATGGGAAGCCAGAGGGTGGACTTGCCAGCCGTGGGCTATACAGGACCCAGGAGTCAGGCAGGAGTTGCCAGCCGCGGGCCATGGGTCGCAGGGGCTGAGCAGGAGTCACCAGCTATGGGACTCAGGAGCCAGTTGTGGAGCTGGAGAGCACAGTCTCTGGCCATAGGCTCTGGTTGCAGGATCCCGGCAGGGAGCTGAGCCCACTGCGGGCTGCCAAGCTGGGGAACCTGTGGGCCGTGGTCTCTGGTGGTCCGTAGGCAGGACCCAAGCTACACTCTTTCCAACATAGGGCAAAACTCTCTCCCCTTGGGACTCCCCACCTCTATTAAAGTTACTGTTTCAAGTTCAATATAGGAATTTCACATCATATATCGAAGCAGTACCCTGAACCCCATAAATGAGTCAACGTACAAAGTTATGATTTAATAAAAAATAATTATAAAAAATTAAAATAAAAAAAATAAAGTTATAGTTTCAGTGGAACTGTTCCACAGCTCATGAGGTGCCCCACCCTAACAAAAATCTGCCAAAGCGTCTGGATTTTGCAGGGGGTAGTCTTCCAGACCACCAGGAGTGGGGGAGGGGTGGATTGGGAGTTCAGGAAGGTAGGGAAAATGTTAAATAACTTTTGGCCCAGGCAAGAGACTGCCTGGGCTTGCAGTGTTATCTCTCCATGGAGGGAGTCCTGGCCCTCAGTCATTCTCTCCCCTTTGGTGAAACAAAAGGTCGCCTGTTCTCTGTTCCCCTTAAGCTGCTGTCCTGGGGGGGAGGGGTAGGATTTCCATCCTCTTTTGGATGGGTTTTGTACCTGAAATTTGTTTCCTTGGAGTCCCAGCTTGTTGCAGCAGGGGTGACGTTAACCTATCCTCTCTTTCACCTCAGCTCCTGATCTTCCGCTTTATTGGGTTATTTCTGGCCATTATTTCTTCCTCTGGACGGGAGCCTCTGCCAAGAGCTGGCTTGGGTCGGCCATCTTGCCTCTCTCCAAGTTGATTTAATTTTCATAGAGCAAACATGCACCACGTGTACTCAATGGAAGTTTCTTATGTTGACCAGTTTGTTACAGCTTCTTGGGTGCTCAACTTACAGAGGTTCTACTGTATGTGATCAGATCAGCATAATTAGCATATTTATCATCTTTAATAGTTGTCAATTCTTTGTGTTGGAACATTCAGTACCCTCTCTTTTACCTATTTGAAAATATATAGTATATTTTTATTAACTATAGTTATCCTGCACTGCTATAGAACATGCTAGAAGTTATTCCTCCTATCTGGCTATGATTTTATATCCTTTAACAAATCTCTTCCAGTCCTCCTCCTTCCCTTGACCCTTCTCAGCCTTTAGTAACCTCTCTTCTAATTTTCACTTGTGTAAAATCAACCTTTTTTAGTTTCTGTGTATGAGTGAGAACATGCAGTATTTAACTTTCTGTTCTGCTTATTTCACATAACATAAGGTCCTCCAGTTTCATCCCTGTAGCCAAAAATGAAAGATTTTTATATATTTTTATAGCTAGATTATATTTCACTATATATGCCATTAAAAATCCTGTTTTTGTTTTTTTTTTTTCTTCTTGGTTTGTTTTTCTGAGATAGAGTCTCACTATGTCACCCTCAGTAGAGTTACCATGGCATCACAGCTCACAGTAAGCCTCACATTATTGGGCTTAAGTGATTCTCTTGCCTTAGCTTCCCAAGTAGCTAGGACTACAGGTGCCTGCCACAACACCCGGCTACTTTTTTTGTTGCAGTTGTCACTGTTGTCTTAGCAGGCCTGGGCCAGGTTCGAACCCGCCAGCCTCAGTGTATTTGGCTGGCAGCTATAGGCGCCTCCAAAAAATCCTGTATTTTTTGATGTCAGCTTTTCCTGCTGTGGAGTGCCAAGATCTTCTCCAGAGCTTGAAGGAATTATGCCTATCACTTACTCATTCACCTGTATGTTCTGTAGGCATTTGTTGAAAGCTAGCTCTATATAGAGAAGGGCTAACCAAAAGTGACAGAGATACTAAGTTCCAGTCCCTGCCCTCAAGAGGCTTGCTGTTTGGTGGAAGAAATAGACAGTAAACCATTAGTGTGTTTTAAGTACTTTCACCTCACCATTTATAGCTCTGAACCTCACAAAGTAGAAGATGAGTACAGTCTGGGTTATGTTGCCAGATGCCAAGATGTTCAGAAATACATAGGATAAATGTGACATATTTTCCTGGAATTTAAAATCAGGAGGCTGGTGGGCAGAGAATGAGGAAGAGATAGGTAATTCAATTTAACTGGCAAGTAATTTAAATCATTGTTTCAGGTTAAAAATCAGCTAACTAACTATTTTAGGGAGTAAGATATAAAATTTGACATAAGAATTGTCCTTCTGTGGCCAGTTACTCACAGGCTGGTCACCACATTATCCCCTATGGAAGGAGTTCACTCCCCTCAGAGGTTAGAGGGGCCTTTGTGGAGAATTTCGGAAGGCCCATCCTTCAGATCTTATAAACCTTAGTGTTGAGGGCAGAGGCTAAAGAAAGTGGATGTCTTTTTAGAGCATGACCTTATTTCATATTTCCTAGACAGTGGCTATATTTTTTTCTTTGAGACAGAGTCTCACTTTGTCACCCTTGGTAGAGTGCTGTGGTGTCATAGCTCACAGCAACCTCAAACTCTTGGGCTTAAGTGATTTTTTTGCCTCAGGCTCCCGAGGAGCTAGGACTACAGGTGCCCGCCACAGTGCTTGGCTATTTTTAGAGACAAGGTCTCATTCTTGGTCAGACTGGTCTCAAACTCATGAGCTCAGGCGATCCACCCACATTAGCCTCCCAAAGTGCTGGGATTACAAGTATGAACCACCGCACCCGGCCTGATAGTGACTACATTTTAACAGTAATCCTTTGGAAGCAGTTGTACTGTTTTTGTTGACTAAATCATGGAGCAGAACTTGTGGCACAGATCTCAAGACAAGTAAACAAGGCAGGTGGAGGTCACAGGAAGGTGGGACCTAAAAGTGTTCACTTGTAACTGCCTATACCTAGAAGCAGGGCCAGCTGGAGGTAGTTTGAGTGCTTTGTTTGGCTTTTGTGATCATGGAAAATAAGACTGAGGGAAAGTATATTTGAGAAGGTCATTCTTGTCACTCTGTTTCAATGAATGTTGAGATCAAAAACATTGCATTAGTTTGTTTTAAAACTTGTAAATGTAACTTTTTTTACTTACATTCTACAGTATATGAATTATTGAAGGTTGAGGCATTGATTTTTCATTTTTAGAAAAGGATAAACTATACTCTTTTCAATCCATATAGAATTCAAATCAAACTCTTATTTTCCCTCCTTCCCTCCTTCTTTCCTTCCCTCCTTTCTTTCTTCCTTCCTTCCTGCCTTTCTTCCCTCCCTCTCTCCCTCCCCTCCCTCCTTCCTTCTTTCTCTCTCTCTCATAGTTCTAATAAAAATTTTATGATACAGCCATAATGTAAACAACACTTCTTCAAATTTTAGTGATAGTAAATATATATCTACATGGTAAATCAGAATGATTTGCAAACTATCTAGATTCTATAATTTTATGTCTTTTTAAACCAGAAAGGATCACGATAGGAGAGGTCACAGCAGCTCTAGGGATCTGCCAGAGTTCAAGCAACACTCACCTTTACATGAAAGCCTATAGTTTTGGTCAGTTTGGTCAATTCAAGTATATATGATTTTACCAGTGCTTTGCCTAGCCAAACTTTGTCAGAGCTACCATGTGGTTGTGGTATAGTCATACTTACCAACTTACACAGTCACAATCAGAATTCTTCCCCATCATGCCTCACATTTGTTTATTTAAGAAACATGTATTATCTATTCTGTACAAGGTTCCATGCTAGGCACTGGGGAGACAGATAAGGGAAAGGACTCACTCTCAAGGACCTTTGTCGATAGTTGGGCAGGATAAATAGGCAGTTATGGTACATAATGATAAGTGCTGTGAAAGAGAGTTTTGCAGAGGGCTTTGGATGGTATGGATCAAGGGGACACAGAAAAGGAATGGTCAGGGAAGGCTCTGTAGAAGATGCTCCAGCTGACTCCTGAAGCCTGACAAAGGAGTGGCCAGCTGAAGAATTGGGAGATAAGGTGCTGTAGTCAGAGAGATTAGCATGTGCAAAAGTACAGAATCACAAGAGTTACCGTGTTTCAAGAACTTTAAGTTAAGTGGACCTTAGTATTGTTCAAGACATAGACAAAAATCAGAAGGGAATTACATGCCATGTGAAGAGTGTGAATATATTTTGAAAGTAAGGGAGAACCTATAAAGAAAAATCATCAGATCTACATTTTAGAAAGATTGCTCCAATGTGGAAAATAGGCTAGAAAGTAGCAAGAACAGTGAGACGAAAGAGGCTGTTGGGAGACACATATTGATGGGGTTGGGGTTGAGGATAGGGGATAGATTTGACAGTGTTTAGGGTGTAAAGTATTCAGAACTTGGCAAAAATTAGTATGGGAGTCAGAGGAGCCCAGCTAGGTAAGGACTTGCAGGTTTCTGCTGGACAACTGGATGTGTGGTGAGGCCTTTGTGGAAATAGGGAACTTAGGAGTCATAATGTAGTGAAATGGCTGAGGGAAAGGTATAAGTTCACCTTCTTTTCCCCCCTTGAATTTTAGATAACTATGAGACATCCAGATGAAATACAGATGGTGCCAAAAATAAGTATACACATTTTAAGAAAGAAAAAATATATTAAAATTGTAATACTAAAGTCTCATTTGACGTCTGCAATTGCAAGAGGTACAAGATACAATATGCAGCATAGCAAGATAGCATATGTACGTACATGTATTACAATTTTAATACAGGTTTTTCCTTTCTTAAAAATGTGTATATATTTTTTGGACCCTCTGGATTTTAGATAGTTAGATAAATGGGCCTCTAATTCAGAAGAAAGGACTGAGATGTAATTACAGGCCTGGTCAACAATCAGTGTTGAATTAACAATGAGATCTTCTATGTTTTCTTCCACAAGTTTTATGTAGTCTTGTGTGTTACATTTAGATCTGTGATTTGTTTTTGAGTTTTTGGTCTTGCTTTTTGTTTTTTTTTGTTTGTTTTGTTTGTTTTTGTTTTCATGAAAGGTATGAACTACTGTAAAGTTTGTGTCTAAGTTCTTTTTATTTTTTTCTTTTCTTTGCATGTGGATTTCCTATTGTTTCAGACTCACTTATTGAAAAAGCTATTCTTTCTGCATTGAATTGCCTTTGTCAGTGATCAGTTGACTGTCATTTTTAGTGGTCTGTTTCTGCGCTTTTTATTCTGTTCCATTGATGTGTCTGCTAATACCATATTGATTACTGAAGCTTTCTAATGACTGTTGGAACAGTATCATTGTCCTTTAGTATTGTGTTGGTTATTCTAGATCTTTTGCCTGTCCTTAAAATTTTGAATCAGTTCGTTGATATTTACAAAATAGCTTGCCAAGATTTTTTTTTTTTTTTGAGACTGAGTCTCAAGCTGTTGCTCTAGGTAGAATGCTATGGCATCATAGCTTACAGCAACCTCCAACTCCTGGGCTCAAACAATTCTCTTGCCTCAGTTTTTCTATTTTCAGTAGAGACAAGGTCTTGCTTTTTGCTCAGGCTGGTCTTGAACCCGTGAACTCCTAACTATCCACCCACCTCAGCCTCTCAGAGTGCTAGGATTACAGGTGTGAGCCACCAAGCCCTGCCTAGCTTGCCAAGATTTTAATTGGAATTGTATCGAATCTATAGGTTAAGAAGGGGAATATTGATACTTTGTCAATGAACATCAAATATTTCTCCATTTATTTGGATCTTTGATTTCTTTGATCAGAGTTTTATAGTTTTGGGTGTACAGAGCCTATGCAGACTTTGTTAGGTTTATACCTATTTTATTTTTTGTTACTGTGATTTTTTTTAAATTTCAAATTCCCATTGTTCATTGTTGGTATACAGAAAAGCAGCTAACTCATCTATTAACTTCATTTCCTGAAACTTGCTCAACTCCCTTATTAGTTCTAGCAGTTTTTTATAAATTAAACAATTTTGTATACAGTGTGTCATCTATAAATAGGGACAGTTTTACTTCATCCTTTCTGATCTGTTTGGCTTTTATTTACTTTTCTTGCCATATTTCCCTGACTAGAACTTCTAGCAACTCTATTGAATAAGAGTGGTGATGATAGACATCCTTCCCTTGTTCCTGATCTTAAGAGGAAAACATTCAGTCTTTCACCATTAAGTTTAAAATCAGCTGTAGGTTTTTATAGAAGTTTTTTAGTAGGTTGAATGAATTCTCCCTCTGTTCCTATTTTTCTGAAAGATTTTTTTTATATCATGAATCAGTGGTGAATTTATTCAAATTTTTTTGCATCAAATGATAAGAATACGTGATTTTTCTTCTTTGGCTTGTGAATATGAGTTACATTAATTGATTTTCAAATATTGAACCAGCCAGGCATTCCTGAATAAATCCCCCCCTAAGTCATGGTATATAATTTTATATGTTGTTGAATTCTGTTTACCAATGTTTTAAGGATTTTTGCATTTATATTTATGAAAGCTATATTTTTCATTCTTTTTTGTGTGTGCTATCTTTGTCTGGTTTTAGTATTAGGCTAATGTTGGTTTCATAAAATGAATTGTGGTAAGAGTTGAACCATTTTATCTAAATTGTCAAAGCATAGAGTATTCATAGTATTCCATTATTTTGGTATCTGGAGGGTTTTTTTTTTAGCAATAATCATCTATTTCATTCTTGGTATTGGCAATTTATGCTTTCTCTCCATTTTTCCCCCATATGAGTCTTGCTATAAGTTTTCCAATTTTTTTCTTTCAAATAACTAACACTTTGTTTACTAACTTTTTTTTTGTTTTTGTTTTCAATTTTATTGATTTCTGCTCTTTATTATTGCTTCTACTACTTGCGTCTCAATTTATATTGTTCTTCTTTCTCTAGGCTCTTGAGATAGAAACTTAGATTATTTATTTAAATGTGTCATCTCTTCTGTAATGTATGCATATAGAGTTATAAATTTCCCCTTCTGCACCACTTTACCTGTGTCCCACAGATTTGGGTATGTTTTATTTTTATTTTCATTCAGTACAATATACTTTAAACATTTCTCTTCATACATCCTTTTTTACCCATAAATTACCAATAAGTGTGTTACTTGGTTTCCAAGTGTGTCCAAGTTTCCCTTTTCCTATTATTTATTTCTAGTGTGATTTTATTGTGATCAGAGGACATATAATTTGAATAATTTCAGTTCTTTTAAAATTTATTCAAGTTTGTTTCATGTAATCTATTTGAGTATAGATTCCCTGGGCATGTTTGCTGATTTTCTGTCTATTTGTTCTGTCGGTTGCTGAGAGGGCATAGTGTAGGTGCAGGGGGCCAGTTCACTGTCCCTCAGACCATTGGAGGGCCGGACTGCAGGCTCCAGGATGAGTCGGCTGCTAAGCAGGACAGACAGCGGTGGCAAAAACACCCAGTGGGCCGGATAAATGTCCTAGGTGGGCGCATGCGGCCCGCGGGCCATAGTTTGAGGAAGCCTGTAGGGTCTAGCTATAATTGTGAATTCATCAATTTCTCTTTCAGTTCAGTTGGGTTTTGCTTCATATATTTTACAGCTCTGTTTGGTGCATGTACATTGGAGATTACTACATACTCTTGGTAGAATAATCTTTTTATCCTGGTATATAATCTCCCTCTGTCTCTGGTACTTTGCTTTGAAGTCTACTTTGATATTAATATAGCCGTTCCTGCTTTTAAAAAAACAATTGTGGTAAATAACTTCTAACAATTCTTCATTGTGCTCAAAATCCCTCCTTTGGCTTAATGGTTACTTATTAGTAGCACAACTATTTGTTCAAGTGGGTTTGGTAGATTTACTGAGTTCTTGGAGAAGAGAAATAGCAAACAGTTGTCTGCTATTTTTATGTTACAATTTAAAACGATACACATTCTATAAGTTGAGGATATGTTATTTTAAAATTTTATGCTAATTTGTCAAATAGAGGTTTAATAATTTATTTGTTTTTAAGAAGTTAACATAAAATTGAGGAAGTAATACCAAGGACTCCTGTTTTAATTTAATCGTAGTAGCAAAACACCTGATGTAATTTGCTGGAGTAGCCCCAAGAATCCTTGGACAAGTGTTTACATAAAGAATGAGTGTGGCACAGCTAGAATGATAAACTTACAATAACTTTCCCATATTTAACAACTAAGTTGACAGAGAAACCAAGCCCAACATTAAATACAACCCTTTCATCCTTTCTCAATCCCCTCTCCCACTGTTAAAACCCCTCAGTTTAATACTTTTTTGCCTAATCAATTGAAAAATGCATATAAATAAATGTAATATCTTATAAGTTAGAGAAGATCTGCCAAATTTAATTATTCCTTTGTGTAAGAAGGGAGAATTGGGATTTTTTGTTGTTGCTTAAATAATTTTTATTAATGCTGCAGTGGAAGACTAGCAATTCAAATAATATTCTTAAGAGTGGAGTTTTCATGCTAAAGATAATACTGTACTTGGTGCCAATAGGCCATGTGTTTCCAGTTAGTTTTCCCAGTCATGGTTCCTAAGTGAGTTCAGCCAATCTTCATTCTCTCACAGTCCTCCATTTGACTGATGGTACACACTTTAGTGAAGTCCCAGCTGCAGCCATGGGGCAGTCTGGGCCCATGGAATAACCACCCTCAACTATGCTTTCTCTTCTCTTCCATCCCTGCTTCCTTTTCAGATTTGAAACCACAGTAGTTCACTTGAATAACTTATTTTCTGTATTAACAAGACTCTAGTTAGGAAAAAAAGGTCAGTGAGGTTCTTGAAAAACTGAATTGGTAGCCAAAAGAACTCTTAGTAGAAACATAATTTGCAAATTTATAAAAATACTTGTTTTCATTTCTGGTAACTCAGTACATGGGAACTTAGAAGTGAACTTAGAATCTACCAATATAAATTACTATAATTGGTGACTTTGGGTTTTTAGTGCCAGTGACAGGACTATGAACCCTCCCTTTGAGATGCTTTAGCAGTGCTTATTAAGATAAAGATACCCAGTGTTTGCTGGCAGTACTCAATAAGAAAAGTCAGAAGACAGCTCTATGATTTGCAGAGTTGATGTTCTTGCCTCAAAGTTGCTTTAAACTGGACCTCTCTTGAACTGAAAATAGTAAGATATAGTGACACTTTGACAATAGTTATTATTTGCAAAAGTGAAGGGAATTACAGAAAATCCTCAGTTATTTAGTCATGTTTGAAAATGTAGGATAGTATGGTTAATAAGCTATTATGACTTAAAGGTTTTATGCAGCATATGCAATCTATATCCTAGACAGATTTGTGAAGCAGACAAAACTTAACTTTTGGCCATGGTCTTCCTCTAATCCCTGTGGAATTCCTTCCTTGCTCTCAGGCACAGAGCCTATTCTTTTTATACCCCCACCCCACCCCACCCCCGCTCCAAAATGCCACCAAAACCTGCTTTTAGGGAAGGAGTTGAGCCTTACAATGGAGTTACATTATTCACACATTTAATTCATACAAATTTAACTATTCTTGCTTATTAAAAGTGCTAGAGCAAATAAAGTCATCTGTTCTAATTCTGCAGGACAAAATGTCTGCTTTGGACTTAGTAAGAAGTAGGCTGTCAGTCTCCAGTATAGTATCTTCCAAAGGAGATTTTCAAGGGGAACTGTACATGGTTCTGACCTTACAGCATATATAAGGTTTGAATCCATGTATAACTTAATGAGTTTTCTCTTTTATACAGTATTGCATTTTAACAAAAGGTAATGGAATTAATCTACTTACAGAATTATAGGCATTATTGAACCTCAACTAAATATGTAAAGGAAAGATAATTAGGCATTATTTTACCATTTTCTTTTCTTTTCTTTTTTTTTTTTTTTTTCTGAGACAGAGCCTCAAGCTATCCCCCTGGGTAGAGTGCAGTGGCATCACAGCTCACAGCAACCTTCAACTCCTGGGCTCAAGCAAGTCTGCTGCTTCTGCCTCCCTAGTAGCTGTGACCACAGGCGCCTGCCACAATGCCCGGCTATTTTTTGGTTGCAGCCATCATTGTTGTTTGGTGAGCCTGGGCTGGATTCGAACCCGCTACCTTACGTGTATGTGGCTGGCGCCTTAGCCACTTGAGCCACAGGCATGGAGCCACCATTTTTATTTTTAAGAAAGAGTTTGGGTGATAAATTTTTGTCCCCTGTCCCATTTGTCCCATTTTTTTTTCTTTTATAACAGAACTTCTGAAATTATACCAAGTAAGCAGCCATTTACTCTAACAAATCCTAAGTCCAGCCCTGATTTTACATTCAATTGTCCAATTTTCTAAAAACTATAATATGATAACTATATCCACATTAAAACTATATATTTCACCTCTGGCTCTCCATTTCTTCATCTATGAAATGAAAGTATTGGTACTTAGACACTCTAAGTATGTATTCTAGCTTTGCTCAATTTATTTTAAAATTATTTCAGATCTGACATTCTGTAATTATTACATTGGATATGGACTAAATAACTGAATGTAATTCCTTGTTTAATCAAGAGGATTTTAACATCTTGGAGTATTTCAAAGTTATCATTGTGAATTAAAGTTACCTTAACTATTGTTCTGCAAAGATACTAATTAGTAGAGATTTATGGTTTCTAGGGCCTAGTAACATTTACTAAGTGAAATAAAATACTTTAGCTAGGTGCAATGGTGTGTGCCTGTGGTCCTAGCTACTTGGGAAAGGAAGTGGGAAGATCACTTGAGGTTGGTTGTTTGAGTCCATCCTGGGGAACATAATGAGACCGCTAGCTCTAAAAAAACAAAAATCAAAACAAAACCAAAAAAAAAAAACAAAACCCTTTTTTGTGCCCCAATTTTAAAGGATAAGAAAAAAAACAAGATTTTTAGAAATTTGCTGGGTAACATTCAATCAAAAGCTACAATTTTGATTGAAAAAGTACTTTTTTTTTTTTTGAGACAGAGTCTCCTCTTGTTACTCTCATCACCCTCGATAGAGTGCTATGGCATTGCAGATCACAGCAACCTCAAACTCTTGGGCTCAAGCCATCCTCTTGTTTCAGCCTCCCAAGTAGCTGGGACTAAATGTGCCCACCACAATGCCCGGCTATTTTTAGACACAGGGTCTCACTCTGGCTCAGGCTGGTTTCAAACTCCTGCACTCAAGCAATCCACCTGCCTTGGCCTCCTAGAGTGCTAGGATTAAAACAGACCTGAGCCACTGAAAAAGTACATTTTTATAGAAAATAGTAGTACAGTGTTGTTGCATCACACAGTCTTAAATAGCATGGTTCATAAATGAGGTAACTTGTTTTTCTGAACTTATGGCCCGTTGTGGGGGGGAAGATTATCTTTACCACTTAGAATGTTTTTATGCCTTTTTATGCTGCATCAGGAATATAACAAGAGTTAGTTATACTTTGGCAGCATGTTATGGGCAGGGGCCCCGTAGAAAAAGGACAAGGGACCTTGATCAGTAAATTTCCTGACTCAGGTGCTGAATCAAAGCCAAAGAAAGGTTTTAAACATTTGTAATCCTTTGTGTTAGTAATGATAGGGCAGTCTGCCTCTTTTTTGTCTGTGTCTGGTTTGTGATTATTTCATTATTTTACTGTAATTATTCTAAGACCATTTTTATTAGGTTAGAAAGAGAACTATTAATCTAAATGAACATATTCTTGACTAAGCTGAGAATAATAGCTCAACTGGAAAAAGGAAAGCTAAAATCGTGGTAGCACTTCCTGTCCGTATGTAGCTCAAGCTGAACTAGAGTTGTCTGAAAGTTAACAGGAAAAGAAACTACTTGTGAAGTGTTAAAACCACAATCAAAGGTAAAAGTTTGTGTCATAATGTCATGTTATCGTGTATTAAGAACTACATGTCACAGTTAAACTACCTTAGTAGTGTTTAATAAATACACTTTGCTCAAACCTGGGGTAAGAATAAAAAGCTTTATTACCTCACTGATGTTCCCAACATCAGTAGCCGAGAAGTGTCTGGAGCCGTGTTTCTCACAACAGTAATGCTGTCTTTCTGTTCGGCAAAGGATAATGTGTAGTAGGCTCTCCATGTCTCACAGCTGGGCTATAGTCCAAAGTTCAAATTCATATTAATTATTTGAAACCCTGAACCTACTTTCTCACCCAGACGGATCCCAAGGCCAACCCACAAGAAGTTGATTTTAACTGCAGAGTGTTTCTGAACCATACAGCTAAAAGCATAATAAATAGATCTTTGTTTCACAAGTTTCTATGAAAAAAACTGAAAGTGAATTTTAACTGGAGTTTCAACAACACTTCCTCCCTCCCTGTTCTGCTAGATCTTCTCTTCCAGGTTACACTGGTAGAAAAAGTTTCCAACCAGAGGTGGGAAGGGGTGGAAATTCTGAATGAGGCCAGAATTGAAAAAGAATAGTCAGGAGTCTTTTAGAGGTTTCTGAAGATCTTTAATTTTTAGCAATGCATAGAGCAGATATAACAATAAGAAAAGCAATTGCTCTAGGAGTTCCAGAAGTTTAATAATAAGCTTGTTCCTATTAATCATTAATATTCAAAAAATGTTATGAGGATCTCTGAAGCCCAATAAGTCAATGAATGTGTGTTTCTTTCCTGTCTCCCGCCTTTCTCATCCCACTCGAGTCATATCTTTGCCTTTGTCCCTGAGAATCATCCTCCATACCGTATTTCCTAGACTGAGGTTCTCCCTGCCATTCCATATGTTGGCTTTCTCCCAATGTTTCATATTCAGTCTTTCACTTAGATCCTACAGGAGAATTTAGGACCACAGAGGTAGAGTATCAGAACAAAATTCAATCTACTTTTTTAAAAAATGCCTCCCTTGGCTCTCTGAAGTTATGATCTGACTTATCATCTAACACAAATGCTTGATACACAGTAGAGACTCAAAAGAAATTTGTGGGCTTGGCGCCTGTGGCTCAATCGGCTAAGGCGCCAGCCACGTACACCTAAGGTGGTGGGTTCAAATCCCCAGCCCAGCCCGCCAAACAACAATGATGGCTGCAACCAAAAAATGGCCAGGTGTTGTGGCGGGCGCCTGTGGTCCC
>CAUYQV010026593.1:0-24790 GCA_963574575.1 Galagoides demidoff | reverse complement strand
CCAGCCCAGGCCCCCCAAACAACAATGATGGCTGCAACCTAATAATAGCCAGGCATTGTGGAGGGCGCCTGTGGTCCCAGCTACTTGGGAGGCTGAGGCAGGAGACTCACTTGAGCCCAGGAGTTGGAGATTGCTGTGAGCAGTGAAGACACTCTACCCAGGGGGACAGCTTGAGGCTCTGTCTCAAAAATAAATAAATAAATAAGTAATAAATAAAATAAAAATAAAAGTGTTACAGACAAACAATTAGAACAAACTTGATAAACAACTCCCTGCCATACAACTTTGCAGGGCATTTAATATGCTATGTATTGTGAATTCAGGGGGAATTTTTTTTTTTGAGACACTCACTCTTTCAACCTGGGGGTGAGTGCCATGGTAGCTCATCATAGCTCACAGCAACCTCAAACTCTTGGTCTCAAGCAATCCTCATGCCTCAGCTTCCCAAATAGCTGGAACTACAAGCACCCCCCACAATACCTAGCTAATTTTTCTGTTTTTAGTAGAGACAGGGTCTTGCTGGTCTCTCCTAAAGACCTGAGGCTGGCCTCAAAGTCCTGAGCTTAGGTGATCCACCTACCTCGGCCTAGGATTACAGGTGTGAGCCACTTCTCCCTGCCTGTTTCCCTAAATCATTTGATCCCAGGATCTTTTATTTTTCTAATAGAGTCTCTGGTAGAACTTTGGTTTTGTGGAATACACCCTGGGAACTGTTGGTATGACAGGAGACACACAAGATTTAGAACAAGGACATGGATTTGAATCACAACTCCACCATCTACTGTTCAGGCAAATTGCTTAATTTCTATTAGCTTTATATTCCTTCTCTATAAATTAAATACATAATACTCTAGTTCTTTTTAAAGAGATAGGGTTTCCCTATGTTCCCCAGAGTGAACTAAAACTCCTGGGCTCTAGTGATCCTCCTGCCTCAGGCTCCCTAGCAGCTGGGACTACGGCTGTGCTCCCCTATGCCCAGCTGTAATACCTAGTTTATTGATCCATTGGGTAATATCACAGCAGACAATAGCAGCAGCTACGTCAGGGGTTAATGTGAGAATTCAATGATTTAAAGTATGTGCCGGTCACATAGTAAACTCTTAACAATTATTCATGTTATTTTATCATCCTCACACATCAGGCTGCAAAACAGTGGCAAGCTCTTCCCCACATTTGAACCAGTTTCTCTCTGAATAAACGAGAAGATGCAAACTAATGAAGATTGTAACACAGTCATGAGGACTTGAATAGCACATCTGGCCTGATCTACTCTGTAAGAAGGATGTGTGTAGGAGTGTGTCTAAATGTAAGTTTCCACAGCCTGTGTCACCACTGAAATGTCATGCCATGTTTGGTAAAATGCAGAGAACATTAGTTGGGGCTTCCAAATACAGCCCAGGAACAAATTCACTTCTGAGAAAAGTATAGGGCCGGGCCCAGAAGCATTTAATCTGTATGAGCAAGCATTTGGGACTCCTTCATTTGAAATTGTCTAGAAAGTCATTTTGATTGCACGTTAGAGTCACAGCTAACCCAGATTGAACAGTGCTGTATTTTCCAGCCTCAAATGTCAACATGGTAGGGGAGCTGCTGTGGACAACTCCAAGGAAACGACTGTGATATGATATCTAATTCCTGCTCAGTGCCGAATTCAATACTATAATCTTGAACCTGTTGATTTGGAGCAATATGCATGATTAGGTGGTTTAATTGCATGTTGTAAAGGAAGCTATGACCTTTCCAGCCCCATGCTTCCATCCCGGATGTTGTACTGTGCTATTGGGAGGAGGAGGGAACAAACGCGTGTGGGGAAGCTTGACAATAGTCATGTTCCTTTACGGAATTACTCAAGTGTTTTCAATACTTTCAAAAACCCTGTAGACAATACCTCAGATTTTAGGGGACATCTGCTGCGTAAAGAAAATTTGGTAAAAATCAAGTTGCCTTGAGCAAGGATTCAGTAAGTCGTAAATGGTGTAATGAGTGTGCAGCATCAACATATACAATTCTCTTATTTTTTTAGTTAGTTTGGTAAAGCTAAGTACAACATTAAAAGTTAAAGACATGATATTCTTGTCTATCAATGCATTAGCTCTAAACATGATAGCTTAATAATGCCGTAACCATTTCATATGAAATAAAAAAATTAAGAACGTAATATAAATCCTGGCATAAGCAAGATGTTTTCCAATTTAAAAATTATTTGCCTGTTCACTCTTATGTTTGATTATGAAAGAAAGCAATACAAAAGACAAAGAGGACAGCATTTTCCCAGTTTTACAATTGAAACAGCAAAGCAGAAATATTATGTGATTTGCAGTAGTAAAGTTAGGACTTAAACCCAACCCTCTTGACACCAAGCCATAGTTTTCCTCCTCTGGGGCATTATAAAGCCTAAGGACAAGACCTGAAGTTTTCAAATACAAGCTAATTTTGCCAGAAAGCTGAATTTTTTCTCTATAGCATATATAGCCAAGATTCCCAAGAATGAAATGAGACAGCTTGGCATTATTTGTTAAAAGTTACCTAAGGATTAGGCTGGACCTGTCTGCACTGGATGGAATGCATTAGAAGAGAAGCAATTACCCAGACAACCCAGACCTCAGTCATTTTCACCTGAAATGTCCTGATAATTGAAGCATAAGATACAGGTATGTTTGAAACCTAAATTGTGAGTATAATTGACTTGATTGTTTCTGTATCTTTATATTTGAATGCAATCACAACACATAAAACCAGCAGGCACTGATATTCTCTGTCCCAAAACATAAATTACCTCCAAAACAGCATCCTCTGGGTCCTTGGCTGCTGCTCTGTAAATGACTGTGCCCGGGGCAGTATCTTCCAGAATATAAATCTCAGTAACTGCCAGAAAATGTACAATAAACGTGCTTGAATGAGCTTCTCCACTACAGGCCCAAAACCCTTCATCCAATTTTAGATTTTAGATAAAACTTAAGACACTGTGCTTGCTCAGCACAGATTATTTTTTTATAGGCTGATTGCCATTAAACACATAATAAAGATAATAATAATAACAAACACCATTTATCAATTGAGTGTGTCCTACATGTCAGGTAGAGAGCAAAGAGATTTATAAATTTAAACAACAATGTTGAACCTTTTTTTGAGTGCTTGTTAATCGCTAAGCACTTAACATCTTAAATGATTTTATTATTCTTTCCATTTTACTGAGGTTTACAAAGATTGAATATCTGGCTCAAGGTCACACAGCTATTATATCAATAGTATCAGATTATTTTATTAATATTTGTTTTCTCCCTAATTTTGCACTCTTCTCATGTGATTTTAAAACAGTGGGGACCACAAACTTGCAAATTTGTTGGTCAAACCCCTCTTTCAGGAATCAGGGACCCTGGGCAGTGTGAGATGCCTGAGAGTCTAAAGAGAAGACCCACCAAGAGAGAAGCTGTTGCACCACTCTTTTTTTTTCCTTTTGAGACAGTCTCATTTTGTCACCCTTGGTAGAGTGCCGTGGTGTCATAGCTCACAACAACCTCATACTCTTGGGCTCAAGTGATTGCCTCAGCCTCCCAAGTAGCTAGGACTACAGGCACCTGCCACAACGCCTGGCTATTTTTAGAGATGGGGTCTTATTCTGGTCTCAAACCCATGAGCTCAGGCAATCTATCTGCCTTGGCCTCCCAGAGTGCTAGGATCATAGGCGTGAGCCACTGCTCCCAGCCTCTGCTGCACCATTTTGGCAAGATGTTGGGACTTGTGGATAGCAAAAGAGGTTGGACTGTAGCCAGGACACTGGCCTGCTGATCTAATAAGCTCACAAAGTTCCACAAGCTCTCTGGCACTGAGCTTACTGTCTTAGAAGTTAGAAGAGCATAATTTGACCTTGGATCTGGCCTGGGGGAGAGTATCATCTGCTTGGAGAAGGAAGGGAAAGGAAGGAGCCTAACATTTATTGGCACTTACTATGTGCCTGGCACTTTAAAACATTTTATGCTTGGTCCCTTAAAACACTGTGTCAGGCCAGGTGTGGTGGCTCATGCCTGTGATCTTTTACACTCTGGGAGGCCAAGGCAGGTGGATTGCTTGCACTCAGGAGTTGGGGACCAGCCTGTGCAAAACAAGACCCCGTCTCCACTAAAAAGAGAAAAACTAGCTAGGCATTGTGGCAAGTGCCTGTAGTCCCACCTACGCAGGAGACTGAGATTAAGAGGACTGCTTTAGTCCAAGAGTTTGAGGTTGCTGTGAGCTATCATGACACCACAGCACTCAACTCCACCTCAAAAAAATAACAAATAAAAACACTATGTCAGGTAAGTTTCATCAATGAGGAAACCGAGACTCAGACAAGTAACTCTTCCCAGTGAATGGCAATCCCAATGTCTGAGCCTCAAATGTTTTTGTTTATAATAGAGAGCCATGTAAGTATTAAATATCTGACTATATTGAAAGAGAGAGAAGTGAGGAAAAGAGAGACCAGAGTAAAAGAAAAAAATGTGTGCATGGTAAAAATAGAGTAAGAAGGAGAGAAAAATGAATGGTCCCTGTCCTCATGAAGCTTCTGGCTTCATAACACAGACACACTGTGTTATGAAATAATCACACAAATAAGACAAAGATTTTAGTATGCAAGAATCAAAACAAATGCATAAATGATTCTCAACACTGAGCAAGTTACTTTCTGTTATCCATGCAATGGGACTAGGAGCAGAACCTATCTCTCTTCTAGTGCTGGGAGCTTTCAGTAAAGGCATCCAGTTAAATTTCCTGGGACAGTGCCCCATACACAGTGAGTGCCCAGCCTGTGTCAGCCATCTTTTCTTACTGTCATTATTATTATTCTCCTTATTTCTATTACAACCATGACACCTTGAGAGCACATAGAGCACAGGGCAGATCTACGTGTGTGTGTCCAGTGGAGCCTTCTTCCCCCAAGAGAAGAGTCTCTGTACCTTGGTCCCCCTGGGCAAGGGATCCAGTGAAGATGGGTGGCTCATTCACATCTGCGATCTGGATTAAAATGGTCTGTGATGCTGTTGCCCCTTGGTTGTCTTCAGCATAGATTACCAGGGAATAGAGCGTCACCGTCTCAAAGTCCAACTTGGGTACTCCAGTGGTGAATAACTAAATTTTTTTTTAAAGTGCAGAATAATGGAGTGAATGACTGGCTTCATAAGGGTGTAGACAGAGTATTTTAATCTGTAATTCCCAGTATAAATCAACATTTTTTAAAAAGATATAAATTCATGTACATAAAATGTGGAAGCAAAGTTATTTGATTTATTAAAAAGGGTGCATGAACAAAGGATTCACTTATATTGTATCAAATAATTTCTCCTTCATTTTTTCACCTTCCATGATTTTCTATTTTTTTGTTAAATCATAGCTGTGTAAATTAATGCATTTATGGGGTACAATTTGATGGTTTTATATACAATTTGAAATACTTATAACAAACTGGTTAACATAGCCTTCACCACACTCTCTTAATTATTGTTAAGACATTTATACTCTACACTCAGTAAATTTGACATGTACCCTTGTAAAATGCACCATAGGTGTGGTCCAACAAATTACCCTCCCTCCACTCATCCTCCCCCCTCCCCTTTCCCTCCTCTTCCTGCTTCATCTTGGGCTATAGCTGGGTTATAGCTTTCATATGGAAGTGTGGATGATTATATATTAGGTTATATATTATATAGTAGAGCTGAGTACATTGGATACTTTTTCTTCCATTTTTGAGATACTTTACTAAGAAGAATATGTTCCAACTCTGTCCATGTAAACATAAAAGAGGTAAAGTCTCCATCTTTTCTTAAGGCTGCATAGTATTCCATGGCATACATATACCACAATTTATTAATCCATTCATGGGTTGATGGGCACTTAGGCTTCTTCCATGACTTAGCAATTATGAATTGGGCTGCCATAAACATTCTGGTGCAAATATCTTTGTTATAAAGTGATTTGGGGGCCTAGTAGAGGAATTGCAGGATCGAATAGCAGGTCTATTTTTAGATCCCTAAGTGATCTCCAAACTTCTTTCCAAAAGGATATTATTAGTTTCCATTCCCACTAGCAGTGCAGAAATGTTCCCTTTTCTCCACATCCATGCCAACATCTGTAGTTTGGGGATTTTGTTATGTGGGCTACTCTTAACTAGAGTTAGATGATATCTCAAAGTACTTTTGATTTGCATTTCTCATTGACTTGGGCTCCATGATTCTTTCTAATAGCAAAGGTCACCATTTATTGAGTCCCCCTTCCATTTTAATTTGCCAAGGTCTATTCTGAGCACTTTACAAATAACTTATTCTATCTTTGAAATTGCAAATGGGTGCTATTAACGGGTACATTTTACTGGTGTAGAAATTAAGCCTTGCAGAGGTTAAGCAGCTCAACCAAGTTTTCACAGATAGGAATACAAATGGCCCTGGACTCCACCTTAGTGCTCTTGATCATGAGTCTAAACTGCCTGTCCCCTGAAATGGATAAAAGAACAAGATAAGAGTCCCTCCTATCCCTTGCCTATTCAGTCACTTCACATCTCCTAGTCTTTGTTTCCTTCATGGTTTTCACACTGGTTTTTGAACTTCAGGTACCTCCTGAAGTTGAACATGAAGAGAACTGGGTTTGGCCAGGTGCATGTAATCCTAGCACTCTGGCAGGAGGATTGCTTGAGGCAAGTTTCAGACCAGACTGAGCAAGAGCCAGTCCCTGTCTCTACAACAACAACAACAACAACAAACCATAAACAAAAAAAGAAAAATTACCCTGGCATGGTGGTGTACACCTGTAGTCACAAGTACTTGGGAGGCTGATGCAGGATAATCTCTTGAGCCCAGGAGTTTTAGGTAGCTGTGAGCTATAATGCTATAACACTCTACCCAGCACTCTATCAGAAAGAGACTCTATCGAAAAAAAAAAAAAGAGAGACTCTATCAAAAAAAAAAAAAAAAGACAGAGAGAGAACTGGCTTACATTTTCACCTCCAGAATGAAATGGCGCCATGACTTTGGCCATAGTCTTTCAGGTCTCTGGCTTGGATGCCTTTATCTTTACACAAAAGACTTGAAAATTTTATTGCTAATGTCCTTTCCATGTGTGACATGATATGTTTAGTGGATGGTTGTTTCTAATGTTTTCTTTTTAGTAAAGTAACAGAAAACAGATTTTCTTGAATAGGAAAACCCACTGAAAAGAGTTGGATACTTGCCTCTGGACGTTCTTTGCCAAAGCATGAACCCCTTGTCTGTGATGTTTATGGATTCTAAGGCAATACTAATAGCTTACATGTATTGAGCACTTACTACATACCAATTATAAGTGTTTAAGATTAGTTACTTCATTTAACCCTAGAAAAGCCCAGTGTGATTGGTACTATTACGACACCCATTTAATAAATTAAAAGACAGAGCTGTAGAGAGATCACCCAGTAAGGAATAGAGGAAGGATTTGAATCCAGACTTTGACACCAAAGTCCATGCTCTTACCCATATACTACGTGACTGATATGGCTGCCTTCTCATAAAAGAATCACTGACTCTCAGAAGAGCATGCTGTCATCCCACCATCTTGTACTAATAAAGGATGACATTTGTTAAGCATTTTCTTTGTGCCAGGCAATGTTCTGAGGTCTTTACCTCATTTAATTACCAACACAGGGTGGTGCCTGTGGCTCAGTGAGTAGGGCGCCAGCCCCATATAGGGAGGGTGGTGAGTTCGAACCCAGCCCCGGCCAAACTGCAACAAAAAATAGCTGAGCGTTGTGGCAGTTGCCTATAGTCCCAGCTACTCAGGAGACTGAGGCAAGAGAATCACCTAAACCCAAGAGCTGGAGGTTGCTGTAAGCTATCACACCACAGCACTCTATCAAGGGCAACAAAGTGAGACTCTGATTCTTAAAAAAAAAAAAAAAAATTACCAGAACAAGCCTGTAAGAGAAGTACTATTAGTATCCCCACTTTACAGATGAGGAAACTGAAGCTTAGATTTCATAAGGTAACTAAGAAAGTCATGCCACAAGAAGAGGCAGGACACGCCCCTTGCCAGCCTGTCACCAGAACCTCACAGTGACCAGCACTTCCACTGACAGCAGTGCCTGGGTGTTAGTTTCACGATTCCAGGAAAAGTCAGTAACGCCTTCATATTTGACAGTGCTATCCTCTACAGAGCAGTTGTCATAGGTTAGACACTTTATGTCTTCAATGCTCACAATTATCCCTTGGAATAAATGGTACTGTCATCCCCATGCTACAGATGAGAAGACTGAGGGTTGGAAGTTAGACACTTCACCCGAAATAACACAGCAAGTAAGCAACAGAGCTGAGATTCAAAGCCAAGTCTTCCAAACTCTAAAACTCTATTCTTTTCATCATACCCTAATTCTGCCTAAGTTAATTTAATGCCATAGCCTGATGTTAAGATATATGAGGTTTTCCAGCTTTGATTAAGCACATCCTTGTCCTCAAGGAACACCCTTACCCATGTAGCACAACCTGGGGCTCAGGCTGGGCCTTCTGTTGTGGTTGCCTCCACCCTGGGAGTCCCACAGGGGCAGCAAACGTGTCCATCTTAATCCCTAGCATCTCAGAGGGCTCCACATACATTTCAACAAATACTTATTGAATTAATGCAAATGTCCATTCTTTCCACTGTACATTGGAAGAAGACAAGAAAATAGTTTATGGCCCCTTCTGGGAGATCTTTCCCATTTAGGGAATAGGAAGAATACACAGAAAGGGTAACGAGTTCATTTTCCCATCCTGCCTATGAAACTCCCTTTATGTTGCTCTATGACAGGTAGCAATTTGCAGATGACATAACTGGAGTGTACCTTGTCTCATTTCCATTGATTTATCTATAATCAGTTCCCTTTAAGCTTGGCTACTGATTCTCCAGGAGACCAATTTGGTGTTTGGTGATGGTTGTGGATTTTCCTGTTGTTGTTCAACTGCCTGACCAGTCACCCTCCTAAGCTCTATTGGTCTTTTACAAACCTAACAAGCATATATGCCCTAAGGATAATGATATGCTAAACTCCAAATAGAACAGTCTGTCTCCCATTATGCTGCAACATTGTGGAGACAGATATTAATTCATTTGGTTTAGCCTTTATCTGCAGGTGTACTTCCATGCTGTGAAGCTGCTGCATGATTGAACTGCTTCTAAAGCTGTCTAAAGCTAGTCTATAATATGGTTATGACCATGTAGCCACATCTTTCTTATTTTTCTTTATCATCTGTAATCTAGCTATTATAATGCTGAATGTTGAAGTATATTTATTATAGTAACAGCTACTGTGTTATAACTGCTTATTATGGACCGAGCAATAAGATGGCACTTTGCATACATTATGTCTTAGAATCTTCCTACTAATCCCTGAGAGAGGCAATTGTTATTATTATTATTATCTTTATATAGAGGTTGGAAAATGAGCTTATGACTCAGTGCCTGTAGCTCAAATGGCTAGGGAGCCAGCCACATCCACCAGGCTGGTGGGTTCAAACCCAGCCCAGACCTGCCAAATAACAATGGCAACTACAACAAAAAAAAGCTGGGCGTTGTGGCAGGCGCCTGTAGTCCCAGCTGCTTGGGAGGCTAAGGCAAGAGAATCGTTTAAGCCCAAGAGTTTAAGGTTGCTGTGAGCTGTGATGCCACAGCCCTCTACCGAGGGAGACATGGCGAGATTCTGTCTCAAAATAAAGTAAAATTAAATTAAATTAAATTAAAATTAAAAAAAAGAAAAATGAGTTTATCAGGGCCTCAAGATCTGCTTAGAACAGTGATGCTTGCTCCCTCATGTACACACATGCACACACACAAGAAATAAGCAAAACTACTGAACCCACTTTGCTGCTGTTCAGATTTATAACAAAAATCTAATTATGAAATAGCATTTTACACCAAACCAGAGTTGGAAGTAAATTGAAAAGTCAACAATAAGTTTTTGTTGTTGTTGTTGTTTTTGAGACAAACCCTCAAGATGTCACCGTGAGCAGAGCACCACCCAGTGTCACAGCTCACAGCAATCTCCAACTCCTGGGCTTAAGTGATTCTCTTGCCTCAGTCTCCCAAATAGCTGGGACCACAGGCACCCACCACAACAACACCTGGCTATTTTTTGGTTGTAGTTGTCATTGTTTGGCAGGCCCGGGCCGGATTCCAACCCACCACCTCTGTGTATGTGGCTGGTGCCTTAGCTGCTTGAGCTACGGCGCCACCGGACAATAAGGTTTTGCAAGAATCTTCAAGAGCCTCCAAACAGACCTCCCTTGCCCCTCTCCATAACCCGTGCTCCTCACCACAGCTATTTAAACTGCAGGCAAATCTTGTCTCTTTTCTGTGTAACTCTGCAGAGGTTTCTTAGATGTAGCAGGTGGATTTAATGCCCCCACTTCTTTATGCTTTTCTGTATTCTGTCCTTTGCCATGTAACTTTGAAGTTCCTCCAACAAAAACAAGATACATTATATTTCTTCAGCCCATGTCTTAGATATGCAACTTGCCCTTCTTAGTTCGTGGGATATGAGCAGATGTGGGTCCTCAAATGTGCTTGTGGGGTTGAGCCTCTTGCTGCCTCCTTTGCTCACGGAAGAATGAGTCTCTGGAGCTAGTGTCCCAGGGAGAATGCAAGGCACAAGAGACAGACCTAAATGCAGCCCAAAGCATAGAGCTGAACCAGGCTAGATTAGCTAAACCACACATTGCTCTTCAGAACTTTATTATAATAAGTGTCAGAGCAAATAGCATGGGTGTCATGTTCACACCGGTCCCCGTCCTCTCACGTCCCATAGGGGCAATGCAGCAGGGCCCGGGTAAATGCTGTGCACACAAAGGGTTTACATCATATTAACAGTTAAGGAATCCTAATCTTCGGGAACCCGAATCTTATAGTGAGCCATACATCTGCCCGAATTTTGCTCCAGAGAAGAAATTAGCCTTATTATACCTAGGTGGTAAATTGAACTTCCTAATATGGCTCATAGATTCTGCAAGCTCTGCCCCCAAACTCCCTTGCAGTCTAATCACCCACCACCCATCCCTCTTAGCTCTTGTCACACTGATCTTTCAGTTCCTTCTCCTTACAAGGCTTCTAGCCACAGGGCCCTTGCACATGCTGGCTCTGTCTACCTGGAGCATTCTTCCCTCCTTCATTTTCTATTTTTTTCCTATCCATTCTGCATACTTCTTTTCATGGAGATCTTCTTCGGGGAAGTCTGATTAGGTCAAATATCCCTTTGGTGCTCCTACAGATCTATGGGTGTTTCATGGCTCTTATTGCATTTACAATTTTATGCTAATGTACGTATTCACTGCATTAATGTGTCTCCATATTAACCAGTAAATACCATGAAAGCAAGGAATTAAACTGTGCCTGAGACAATCCTTAATAAATATCTGTAAAATAAATGGATCTTGATATGCCCAAGGCTTTTTAGAGTGTTTGACACATAATAAGGTTCCAATGAGTGGATTCTAAATTAATAACATACACTAGACAGTACGAAGTGAAAGGATGATAGTTTCAGTTTAGAGTCTTTTTGGTGCTAAGTGGTGTTTGCCTACATACTTACTTCCCACAGATGTGTGGACCTCCGAGACAGCACAAATGGATGGACTGCAGGGTTCGCATTAATGATAACAGGATCTCCAACCAGAGAAACATGAGGTGAGACAGACACAGTGATTATGGCAACCCGCGTATGTGCAGAGACATTTTCCAGAAGAGGACTGGCATTCTCGATGGCAAAATTTGGAAAAGCTAGAAGACCTTAAAGGAAACACAAAATGCTACTTTTTTAATATAAGAATTTCTGCAAGGCCCTCTCAACTTCTTTTGTATTTTAAAACCACAAAGGAAAAGTACAATAATTAGTTAAAGTTCCTTTTTATTAGAAGTTTTAGAAATCAGGTGAATTAGCTTGGCAAGGTCATTAAGATTCTGAGAATCTACCCCACTTGCAAGCTAACCTACCACAATTCCACGGGGGCTAGAAGAAGATACGAGACTTCTGGGTCAGTGACAAAGGACTTTATTACTCATGGCGCAGCAACCATCATGCTTCATGTTCACATCCATTTCCCTTGTTCCTCAAGCCTCATTAGGGCAACACATCCTAGGATGCTATGCATGCTCTGGGTTTGTATTTGTGTCACATTTGAGGAACACCAAGCTTAGAGAATACAAATCTTCCAAAGTGGGTAGTAAACCTGCCTGATCTGTGCCCTGAAGGTACAAAATAACTCTATTATTCTGAATGATAAAGAAACTATCCTCTTCTCCAAAGAGAGATAATTTCTCTATTACTACTTAAATATCCTTGAAAAAATAGTCCAGGAAAAGGCAGCCAGTACCTCTGCTCATAAGATGTACAAAACCACAAGAGACCCATGGAGAACTGTCTCCCAGCAAGGGTTGGTCTTTTTGTCTTCTTGTCAAACTTTTAAAAATATGTGTAGCTAGGATGCCATGGTACTCTACCCAGGGCAGAAGGTGAGATTCTGTCTTAAATAAATATGAATACAAATAAAAATATGTGTAGCAGATGCTCAGAGCCTTGCCCGCCCTCCCTGCATCCTCACTTCTACATGGGGAAGGCTACTTACTGAGAACACCTACAACTCTGCTGGGAGCAGCGTGACCTACACAAAGTACAAGCCAGGGTGCCAGAGAGTTAAGGCCTCTGGAAGCTGTCCTCAACCAACAGCCAACACCTCGACTTCTTCAGCCTTCAGTGTGGGCAAAGCTGAGATATGCCTCCACTTTAAAGGATCCCTGAGTTCTCCGGTGGAATAGAGCTCTGGTTGTTCCCAGCACTAACGTATTCGCCAACTCCCCATTGCCTCTCACTTGTTGTCTCACTTCTTTATCCCCCTCCTGGTGTTTCCTAGAAACAACTCCCAAATGAATTAGTAGTTGTACTTG
This sequence comes from Galagoides demidoff, assembly GCA_963574575.1. NCBI lineage: Eukaryota > Metazoa > Chordata > Mammalia > Primates > Galagidae > Galagoides > Galagoides demidoff. The sequence continues at coordinate 11,881 of CAUYQV010026593.1, read as the reverse complement.
AACCCTTCTTTATGGTTTGCTTCCAAGAGTATCCTAAATAAAGCAATGTGATATAATTATTTTTGCAATGTGCAGCCGAACACAAGGAATATTGTACAGGCCACTCCCAGTAAGAGGATAGCGTCAGAGGAATCAGGCAGCTGTCAGTTCATGCAGATTAATGCTGAAGTGCGGAAAGGCCTCCCTCCAGCTCTACCACACCTGGTGCCTGCTCACAGCTCTGGCCTAATCTCTCTGTATTCTCCTTTTCACACACTCTGACCAATATCCTGAACTTCTTTCCATTTCTCTAGCCCACCTCTGGACAATTATGTATGAATAACCTCTGTGCGTTGTTGACCACCCAAGGGACTACAACAAACTGGTCAACATATGGAGGTGGTCAACATAGGGAACTTGGCCTTCTATACTGATATGTACATGTGCTGCATGTCCAAACTATGAAAATTAGGTCAGCTTAAGGAGGTGGTCAACTGTGGAGGTTCTACTGTATAGTGTTTCTAAAGCATTTTTCACTTCCAAAAATTCTACATATCCTTTAGCAGCCCCTTAGACATTACCTGCACTTTCTTCAGAAAGCCTTTCCTGGCCTGCCTGGGTTTGCTTAGGTTTCCTCTTCAGTGGTTTCATGTCACCGTATCATCACATTTGACACATTGCATTCAAATTGCCTTTCACTTGTGTGACTCCCTGGGGAAAATGTAAACTCTAACTACAAGGAATATGTTTGCTTTGATAACTGAATAAGAGTACCCCATACATATCTGTTGAATGAATAATAAATAATATTAATGGCTATTCATAGGACATTCTTCTACACAGATTTTTTTTTCATTTAATTCTCACAACACCCCTGGGATGGCTTAGCGCCTGTGGATCAATCGGCTGGGGCGCCAGCCACTTACACCTAAGGTGGTGGGTTCAAATCCAGCCCTGGCCTACCAAACAACAATGACAGTGGCAACCAAAAAAAGCTGGTGTCATGGCGGGCGCCTGTGGTCCCAGCTACTTAGTAGGCTGAGGCAGGAGACTTGCTTGAGCCCAGGAGTTAGAGGTTGCTATGAGCTGTGATGCCATGGCACTTTACCCAGGGGGACAGCTTGAGGGTCTGTCTCCAAAAAAAAAAAAAAAGTTTAAATAGATACTTTTATATATATAAAAGTAAAAAAGTGTACATATGATTGTGGCAGTAGAAAGTTTCTTTCCCATCCTATTCTCCCTCCCCCAGTTCTTCCATAGGGCCCTAATTAATTCCCTACAGGAAACTGATTTTTTTTTCTTGCGACAGAGTCTTACTATGTCGCCCTTGGTAGAGTGCTGTGGCATCACAGCTCACAGCAACCTCAAACTCTTGGGCTTAGGTGAGATTCTCTTCCCTCAGCCTCCCAAGTACTGGGACTACTGGCACCTGCCACAATGCTGGGCTATTATTTTTGTTGTTGTTGTTGTTGCAGTTGTCATTGTTGTTGAGCAGGCTGGGGCCAGGTTCGAACCCACCAGCCCTGGTGTATGTGGCTGGCACCCTAACCACTGAGCTACAGGTGCTGAGCCAGGGAACAGATCTTTTATTTTTTACTTGTGTATCCTTTTCAGGGTTTCCTTATGGTGATTCAAAAATAGTCTTATTTATTCATGCCAATGTAAATTTCATAACATAGGATCCTTTTACACAATGAATGGTATATGATAACACTGTTCCATACCTCCATATCTCTCAACAATGTATCTGTATGTTCTCTGTATATAGGCTGTCTGGAAGGGTGTATGTTTATGTGTGTGTGTGTGTGTGCATGCGCCTGTGTATTAGTGTGTACGTATATTCATAATATACATATTATGAATATATATATACATATGGCAGTGCTCTGTGCTCGTGTATGTGTGTATACATACATATACATACACAGACACAGAGCACTGCCATGTTCTTTATTTTATAACTGTGTGGTATGGATGCACTGTATTATTTAACCAGTCCCTATATGTAGATAAGTGTCCTATCTGTCCTATCTTTTAGGAAACATTACTGCAGGGCATGACCTAATTTATATATCCTTTCTTACACATTCTGGTGTATCTGCAAGGTAAATTTCCACAGATGGGAAATGAGCATCTTAATTTTGACAGATTTTGATTTTTTTTTTCTTTTGAGACGGAGTCTCACTCTTATCACCCTGGGTAGCATACTATGGCATCATCATAGCTCATAGCAACGTAAGACTCTTGGGCTCAAGAGATCCTCTTGCCTCAGTTTTTCTATTTTTAGCAGAGACCAGGGTGTCACTCTTGTTCAGGTTGGTCTCGAACTCCTGAGCCTCCCCAGAGTGCTAGGATTATAGACATGAACCACTGCCCTCAGCCAACTGACAGATATTCCCTTCTACAAGGACTATCCATTTGCACCCTCATTAGCGTGTGAGACCAGCTTGTTTTCCACTGTCCCTGTAGTTGATTTAAGCAAGAGGTTGGGAAAGGTGGTGTGTGCTTGCCTCTCTGAAGACAAAATAGATTTGATTTAGGGAAAGACTTCAAGATTTTCAGCACCTAATTGGTTCTAAACAAGAAGTAATTCCAGCAACTTCTAGAATGTTTCTTTGTACCAACACTGGGAATAGAGGAGAGTCACAACTAGTTCTTGGTTAGCAATCTGTCGAGTTTGGGTGTCTGAAGGGCTCAGAGATGGAGTTATCAAAGAAGCATCTGGAGATCTGGAATCTGAAAGAATGTTAAGTACCAGTTTAAATAAGAATTTGTACAGCACAGTGGTCTTTTTTCTTCAATCTTATGTCAATACATAGAGATTTTTGTTTAGAGATTTTACAAACTGGAGGATAAAGATATAGGAGGTGTTTATTTGCAGAGTATTTGCTGGAATGCAACCAACAAATAAAAAACAAGTAATTTGTTATCTATTGGATATTAGGGGGTGGGTCTTGCCCAGGGCCTTGCAATCTTACAGTAAATCCTCACAGTGAGCAAAGGTGGGAAACTGTCATTAACCCCTACTCTAGGAGAGGAAACGGGAAGCTGGACAGCTTGCCCTGGTCACCAAACCAGGTCCTAGTAGCTGAGCTGGGGCTATAACCCAGTCAGTACTTTGATCTTCTGAAACCTGTGCTTTATCCAACCCCAAGCTCCTGCCTCTTTTTTTTTTTTTTTTTTCTTTTTTGACACAGAGTAGGTGGCCTTGGAGTCATAGCTCATAGCAATCTCAAACTTTTGGGCTCAAGAGAATATCTTGCCTCAGTCTCCAGAGTAACTGGGACTACAGGTGCCTGCCACAATGCCAGGCTATTTTTAGAGACTGAGGTCTCACTCTTGCTTAGGCTGGGCTTGAACTCCTAACTCCTGAGCTCAAGCAATCCACTGGTCTCAGCCTACCAGAGTGCTAGGATTAAAGGCATGAGCCACCAGCCCAGCCTCCAGCTCCTGCCTTATTGCCAAACTCAGCATCTCCAGTGGAACCTGATTCACTTTTCTTTCTTTTTTTTAGAGACATAGTCTCACTTTATCACCCTCAGTAGAGTGCTATGACATCACAGCTCAATCCTCTTGCCTCAGCCTCCCAAGTAGCTGGGACTATAGGCTCCTGCCACAACACCTGGCTATTTTTTGTTGCAGTTTGGCTGGGGCTGGGTTTGAACTCGCCACCCTTAGTATATGGGGCCAGCGCCCCTGATTCACTTTTCTACAGAAATGGATTTCCCTCCTTTGCTTTGGAAAAGCCATTTTTATACCTTTTTCGTCAGCCTAATTTTAATTGTGATGCTAGAATTCAGCCTTTTCTGCTTACGGGCAGTTTTCAGCCTTGTTTCCCTTTCGACTTTCATTTCCAAATAAATGCTAGCTGAATAGCACTTCTTTTCTTTTCCATGTCTTTCAATTTTTTGGATTCCAGAAAATCCACTTACATTGGCATTCAAGATTTGGGGGTATAGCAACAGGGAAACTATCCTAAACAAACTTATGTTCCAATTGGGATTTAACTCAAGGTGCTTGTCTGGTCCGTGGACCTTGTTGCTGAAAGACAGAGAATGTGCCCGTGTCCCTGTGAGCTCAGATGTTACTGTCAGAACCTAATGGGGCAGCCCTGGAAGGGCTGAGCCTTTTTCCCATGAACAAGATCAGAAACGGTAGCCGGCTCAGCACCCCGTGGGATAATTGGCCAAGTTCTAGATAATAATTAGCTGGCTTTATAATTAGGAGAGCTTGTAACAAGCCAAAAGCTTTTGAGATTTATTTCACCTGTGCAAGTTCACGAAGAAGACGAGCACCTGTTTCTGTGGTTTGGCATTCAAAATCGCCTGTACACTTTCTTTGTTCCCAAAGGAAGTTTTCTTTCTTTCTTTCTTTTTTTTTTTTGAGACAGAGTCTCACTATGTCGCCCTTAGTGGAGTGCTGTGATAACACTCTTGGGCTTAAGCCATTCTCTTGCTTCAGCCTCCCAAGTAGCTGGGACTATAGGCGCCCACCACAATGCCCAGTGATTTTTTTTGTTGTAGTGTTATTGTTGTTTGGCAGCACTGGCCATATTCAATCCCACCAACCCCAGTGTATGTGGCCGGCACTCTAGCCGCTGAGTGACAGGTGCCGAGCCCCAGAAGTTTTCATGTCTTCATTTTCATTGTTGCAACAGCTTCTGGTCTCCCTGTTCCTCCCCTAACCCAGTCTTTTCTCCACCTAGCAGTCAGAGTGATGGGTTTTAAAAGAAAAATTTTTTGAAAGAGAAGGTGGTTTAAAGGGCAAGGGTTCTTGTGTTTTGTCTTGGGCTGTGTTGCAGCTAGAACAGTGCATGGCATATAACAGGCATTCATATGCTGAATGAATGAAGGAGTGAATGAATGATGTACATACATACAGATTCATATACATCTTTCTATAGAATATTTCACTGTGGTAATTTTTTTTTTTTTTAAGAGAAGATGGGACCTTCTCAGTATTAGCCACAGAAAAGGACACAAGCAGGAGGGGATGTGCTCAGGGCTGTGTCTCTCTGCTTGGCGCTCCCAAGTTTCTCTGAGCCCTGCACACCCCTGGTGTAACCTTACCTAATTGTCTTGTCACAAAACAGCTTGCAGTCCAGAGTCTAAAGGTCAGATAAGCCATTTCTGCCCCACACTTCTGGGTGTAAGGAAGCACCAGATCAAAATCTAAACTGATATCTGAGCCTGCCAGGGCCATCTGGTTTCCTTTTGTCTGGGTAACACCTTCCTTGAGCAAAGCTCCCAGATACACCCAACACCTTCCACCTGAGTATCTCCAGCATCCTTCAGGCCCATTAATTGTTCAAGACCCAGTGTCCTTTCTTCCAGTTCTTGGCAGTGCAAAGAAGCCTGGAAGGAGTTTGTTGAGAGATGCAAAAAATTCAAAGACAAATACTTAACGGCAATTGAATCAGACCTTGGCCAAGATAAAATCTCACGGATCAAAATTCCATCCAATCAATAAATATTCATTGAGAGAGCATTATAGGGCAATAGCTTGTAAATCTTTATGTAAGAGATCACTCTGCCTTCAGGAAGGTTCTGCCTAACGGTAGTGTTGCCAGATTTAGCAAATGTTAAATTTAGCCACAGTTATATTTGAATGTCAGATAAACAATGGCTAATTTTTTGGTATAAATGTGTCCTATGCAATAGTTGAAACATACTAAAGGGCAGTGCCTGTGGCTCAGTGAGTAAGGCACTGGCCCCATATACTGAGGGTGGCCCTGGCCAAACTCCAACAAAATAACACAAATAGCGAACAAAAATAACCAGGCATTGTGGCCAGTGCCTGTAGTCCCAGCTACTTGGGAGGCTGAGGCAAGAGAATCACCTAAGCCCAAGAGCTGGAGGTTGCTGTGAGCTGTGATGCTACAGCATTCTACTGAGAGCGACAAACTGAGACTCTGTCTCTAAAAAAGAAAAGAAACATAATAAAAATATTATTTATTGTTTTATCTTGTATTATTATTATTATTTTTTAGAGACAGAGTCTCACTTTGTTGCCCTCAGTAGAGTACTATGGTGTCACAGCTCACAGCAACCTCTAGCTCTTGGGCTTAGGCGATTCTCTTGCCTCAGCCTCCCGAGTAGCTGGGACTACCGACGCCCGCCACAGTGCCCGGCTATTTTTTTGATGCAGTTTGGCCGGGCTGGGTTCTAACCTACCACCCTCGGTATGTGGCACTGGCACCCTACTCAGAGTCACAGGCGCTGCCGTATTCTTTTTTTTTTTTTATTTTAATTCACATAAATTTGAAGGAAAGTTTATCTTTTATTCTTTTTTTTTTTTTTTTTAAAGAGACAGAGTCTCACTTTCTCTTTTTTTTTAAAGAGAGTCTCACTTTGTCTCAGTTGTTCATTTTTTGGAGTGCTTTGGCATCACAGCTCACTGCAACCTCAAACTCTTGGGCTTAAGGAATTCTCTTGCCTTAGTCTCCCTAATAGCTGGGACTATAGGTGCCCATGACAACACCCGGCTATTTTTTGGTTACAGTTGTCATTATTGTTTAGCAGGCCCAGGCCAGACTCAAACCTGGCAGCCTCAGTGTATGTGGCTGGCGCCCTACTTACTGAGCTACAGGCGCTGCCTATCCTCTATTCTGATTATTAACAACGACGTATTAACTAGTACTTACTAGTATTAAACTTTTTCCTATGCTATCTCCTTTTTTTTTTTTTTTTGAGACAGAGCCTCAAGCTATTGCCCTACGTAGGGTGCTGTGGCATCACAGCTCACAGCAACCTCCAGCTCCTGGGCTCAAGCTATTCTCTGGCCTCCGCCTCCCAAGTAGCTGGGACTTTAGACTCTGTCTCTTTTTTTTTTTTTTGAGACGGAGCCTCAAGCTATCCCCTTGGGTAGAGTGCCATTGCGTCATAGCTCATAGCAGCCTCCAACTCCTGGGCTCAAACGAGTCTCCTGCCTCCGCCTCCCAAGTAGCTGGGACCACAGGTGCCCGCCACAACGCCCCGCCATTTTTTGGTTGCAGCCATCATTGTTGTTTGGCGGGCCCAGGCTGGGGATTCGAACCTGCCACCTTAGGTGTACGTGGCTGGCGCCTTAGCCGATTGAGCCACAGGCGCCGAGCCATAGACTCTGTCTCTTAAAAAAAAAAAAAAAAGAAAGAATTGGTCTGTGTATTGAGGGGACTGGACTTCCCATATTCTTTAAGTCCATATTTGTGCCACTGAAAAAGACTATTCTCTGGCCTCAGGGCTGAGTGTCACCACATCTCCTTTAAAGGGTATCGGATTCAAACCAGGATCTACTGCTCTTTCCAAGCCACCACGCCCCTTGGCATGTTGCCCAACAGGAATATGACTCTTAGTCTAGTTTTCCAAAGCTTCTTTTTTTCAAAGCTTCTTATGGCAGAGGGATGAGATTGTCCTAAATAGGCATTGTGACCTCTTGGGCATATTTTTGTTCATTTTTTGGAGCATGTATACCCCTGCCCCAGGCCTATAGCATGGGGCTTCCAAAGACCGCAGCAGACTTCCTCCCCCGCAGATTCTTCCCCATGATTGTGTAGGAGTGTTTGAAAAGGGAACAAGATGACCAACTTGTTTGTGGGAAAAGTGACTTTCGTATCAGAAAACGTCACCCCTTGAATCAGCAGTAAGACAAATACCGGGTCACTTATTTCATTGATAGGTGGGGCAGGTCCCTCCCTGAGTCATCATCATTGATAGATCTGTTTCACTGAGGTCTTTCAATCTCAAAGGCTGCATCAACTATGACATCATCCTTTCATAGTAACAGGTAGTTAGGTGCCAGCTCTTACTCATAAGTCCAGGGTGATACTGGCCCTAGATTTCTTCCTTCTTCACTTCTTACTAAGGAATTTAGGAAAAATGACTGGCTTCCACAGCTGTGTGGTGAAGTGCATATGGCCAATTTCATTACTACTTCCCCAACGCCTAGGCTTATAATTATGACTAGACTTTGTGGAGAAAATGGAATCTGTGGGTGTTTGCCTTCTTGTCTTAAGCCTGCATTTAAAAGGAAATCCTCTTATAACCTTGCTGTTGGACATTTCAGAGCTTGTCTTTTGAGTCTTTGATTTTGTAACTTTGATGTGCGTTATGCTAATTTTTCTGTGGACTTTTAGAATTTAGTTATGATTTCTTACTCTCCTTTTTTTCTTGAGACAGAGTCTTACTCTGTGCCCTGGGTAGAGTGCTGTGGCATCATCATTGCTCACAGCAACTTCAGTCTCCTGGGCTCAAGCAATCCTCCTGCTTTAGCCTCCCAAGCAGCTGGGACTACTGGTGCCTGCCATAATGCCTGACTAGTTTTTCTATTTTTCTTTTCTTTTTTTTTTTTTTGAGACAGTGTCTCACTTTCTTGCCCCTGGTATACTGCCATGGCCTCATAGCTCATAGCAACCTCAAACTCTTGGGATCAAACAATCCTCTTGCATCACCCTCCAGAGTAGCTGGGACTACAGGCACCCACCATACACCTGGCTATTTTTGTAAAGACAGTGTATCCCTCTTGCTCAGACTGGTCTTGAACTTCTGAGCTCAAGTGATCCATGATCCACCCACCTGGGCCTCCCAGAGTGCTAGAAATATAGATGTGAACCACTGTGCCCAGCCAGCGTTCTGCTCTTGCACAGGCTGGTCTTGAACTTCTGAGATTAAGGGATCCTCCCGCCACAGCCTCCCAGAGTGCTAGGATTAGTAGCATGAGCAACCCACACCCCGTTTTTCTTCTTATTGCTAATCTTCTCTCCTGAACCAGGCAAGTGTTTAAGACATTGGGAATTAGATACCTGGGAAACTGTTCAGCCTATGAAGCCACATATCACTTAACAGGTGTGAGGTTTTATTTCTGGTCTTGACAGAGATTTGACTCTTTGGCATTTTATTTCTTTTAGCCTGTGAAATAAAAGAATGAGTCTCCCTGAGTCTTCCTTAGAGTATGGGGATGAACTGGGGAGAGCAGAATGCAAGAAAAATTGTTTGGATTCCAATCCCAACTGGACCCTTACGTACCATGTAATCTTGGGCCTCAGTTCCCTCACCTGTAAAAAGGAGAATTATTTTATTTCTTTGTACATGAATCTCCAGGTTCAGTGAGTTTAGGTAACGAAGTCAGTTGTACAGCTGGTAGGTAGGGGTCACAACTGGAATAATAATGTTGTTAAACAATAGCCATAGGCTTAGTGGCTAAGGCGCCAGCCACATATACCTGAGCTGGTGGGTTCAAATCCAGCCCAGACCCGCCAAACAACAATGACGGCTGCAACCAAAAAGTAGTCGGGCGTGTAGTCCCAGCTACTTGGGAGGCTGACGCAGGAGAATTGCTTGAGCCCAGGAGTTGGAGGTTGCTGTGAGCTGTGATGCCACAGTACTCTACCCAGGGCGACAGCTTGAGGCTCTGTCTCAAAGAAAAAAAAATGTTCATTGCATGTTCATTGATAGAGTACTCAACTGTTCGTGAACAAATGATCTTTAATCCTTATGCCAACTTTAGAGGTAGGTACTATGATAATTCTGTTTTCTGTTAATAAACAGAGGCTTTTGGAGGCTATTAACTTAGGGTCCAGCAATTAGTGGAGCTCGGATTGAAAAGGGGTGTGTCCCAGTCTGGCCACCTTGTATCTCTCCCAGTGCTCAGCAGCTCCATTTCTGTAGATCCATCACTTGGGCCTAGAAAGGAACCTCACCTCAAAGTCCACCCATGTAGCCCCAAAGTCTTTTAGCAGTTCTAGGCTTTGGGGTAAATGGAGCTTCAAGATCCTGCCACCTCTTTTGAAATCCCAGAATAAAGGGGATGTTACTGGCCTTCTTGGTCTCCATTTAAAATCTGAGTGGCTAAACTAAGGCAAGGGACAGTGTGTGCAAGTAGCTCTTTTAGAGTTTCACCCACTCCTTTGGGGTTGGGGAGTTGTTTTGTGTTGTCCAGCCAAGCCTTCTGGGGAGCTCAAGTGATCTTCCTACCTCATCCTGGGAGAGTAGCTGGCACTACAGGCCTATACCCTATGGGCTCCTTTTAATTATTATTTTTTTTCTTTTCTAAACTACTACCTAAGGATTTTTCTTAATCACTTAGAGGGTGGGAATGGGAAGTGGGGAAGAGGATAAACCTATTAACTCCATGAATGCCATAGAAGGGATTTGAAGGCAAGTTGTTTTTTTTTTCTTTTGAGAAAGCATCTCACTTTGTCACCCTTGGTAGAGTGCTCTGGCATCATAGCTCATAGCAACCTCTAACTCTTGGGCTCAAGTGATCCTTTTGCCTCAGCTTCCCAAGTAGTGGAACTATAGGCACCCATCATAACACCTGGCAATTTTTAGTTTTTGTTTTTTATTTATTTTATTTATCTTTTTTTTTTTTTATACAGAGCCTTAAGCTGTCACCCTGGGTAGAGTGCTGTGCCTTCAAAGCTCATAGCAATTTCCAGTTCCTGGGCTTAAGTGATTCTTTTGCCTCAGCCTCCCGAGTAGCTGGGATTATAGGTGCCTGCCACAATGCCCAGCCTTTTTTTTTTTTTTTTTTTTGATACAGAGCCTCAAGCTGTCTCCCTGGGTAGAATGCTGTGGCATCACAGCTCACAGCAGCCTCCAACTCCTGGGCTCAAGCGATTCTCCTGCCTCTGCCTCCCAAGAGCTGGGACTACAGGCACCTTCCACAACGTCTAGCTATTTTTTTTTTTTTTTTTTGGTTGTAGTCGTTATTGTTGTTTAGCGGGCCCTGACTGGATTCGAACCTGCCAGCTGTGGTGTATGTGGCTGACCCCTTAGCTGCTTGAGCTACAGGTGTTGAGCCAACATCTAGCTATTTTTAAAGGTGGGGGGGGCAGATCTTGCTCTGGCTCAGGCTGGTCTCAAATCTGTGAACTCAGGGCAATCCGCTTGCCTTGGCCTCTAAGAGTGCTGGGATTACAGGTGTTAAGGAAAGTATTTTGTTTTTTTAAAAATGTCATAATGGTGGTGATGGACTAGGGTTATGTTCATAAAGGGGGTGGTTAATCCATCAGATAAACGCTCTGACATGTTTATAGATGGAAAGATAGGAGTCTGGAGTAGGTAAGGAGATTGGGTATAGATGAAAGAAGACAACGCCCAGTATGTGGGACTCATTATACTGTTTTCTACTTTAGCTATGTTTGCAATTTGTTCTGCAAGTAAACCTGAATAAGGATTTTATTTTATTCTATTTTATTTATTTATTTTTTTGAGACAAAGTCTCACTTTGTCACCTCGGTAGAGTGCTGTGGCATCATAGTTCACAACGACCTCTTGGGCTCAAGCAATTCTCTTGCCTCAGCCTTCTGAGTAGCTGAGACTATAGGCCCACCACAATGCCTGACTAATTTTAGAGATGAGGTCTTGCTCTGTTCAGGCTGGTCTCGAACTCTTGTGAGCTCAGGTGATCCACCTGCCTTGGCGTCCCAGAGTGATAGGATTACATATTTAAGCCACTGTGCCAGGCCTGAATAATGATTTTATTTATTTATTTTCTTTTTGAGACAGAGTTTCACTTTGTTACCCTTGGTAGAGTGCTATGGCATCATAGCTCACAGCAACTTCAAAGTCCTGGGCTTAAGCGATCCTCTTGCCTTAGCCTCCTGACTAACTGGGACTACAGGCACCCCACCCCAACACTCGACTATTTTTAGAGACAAGGTCTCTTGCTCTGGCTCAGGCAATCCACCTGCCTCGGCCTCCCAAGAGCTGGGATTATAGGCATGCGCCACCTCCACTGGCCTTGAATGCGTTTACAGAACACGTGTGCCCATATTTGTGGTTTGTTTTTTTTTTTGAGACGGAGCCTCAAGCTATCCCCCTGGGTAGAGTGCCATGGCATCACAGCTCATAGCAACCTCCAACTCCTGGGCTCAAGCGAGTCTCCTGCCTCCGCCTCCCAAGTAGCTGGGACCACAGGTGCC
>CAUYQV010026591.1:0-22948 GCA_963574575.1 Galagoides demidoff | reverse complement strand
AAACTATAACTGAGAAAATGACATGAAGGCTGTGTTGATCAGTTTGATGGAAGTATTTCGGATTGCATGTGAAAACCCCACACTGTACCCCAGAAGTGTATTAATGTACATAGTTACCATTCAATAAAAAAAAAAAAAACTGAATGCCTTCATCCAGGTGAAACCTCTCTGAGGCCTGGGAACTTATTTCCTCAAAGAGCCACTCATCTAGGTGGCACCTGTAGCTCTGTGGGTAGTGGCACTGGACACAAATACTGAGGCTGGCAGGTTCAAACCCAGCCCAGGGCAGCTAAAACAAGGACAACTGCAATAACAACATAAAAAGAAAAATAGCTGGGCTTTGGGGCAGGCACCTGTGGTCCCAGCTACTTGGGAGGCTGAGGCAAGAGAATCACTTAAACCCAAGAGTTGGAGGTTGCTGTGAGCTGTGATGCCATAGCACTCTACCAAGGGTAACAGCTTGAGACTCTGTCTCAAGAAAAAAGAAAAGAAAGAAAGGCAGCTCATCTTTTCTTTTGTCTTTTATGCCACCAGAAAATTCTACCTTATCAAGAGCTGAAGTGTATTTGTATGGTGGACTCCATTGGTATTACTCTGCACCTTTGGGACGCCTGATAGATATTCTGAGAAATAAAGTTAGACGTGAATAGTTTATCAGAAATGGTAGGTTATATCTGGCTTCTTTTTGTTTCTCTGAATAAACTTATTTCCTTCTAATAAACATTTATTTTGATTAAAGGAAAAAAAAAACAAACAGGCCTTAGCAAGCTGCTCTCACCCTGCCTTCCCTCCTCCCCGCAGCCTTCCAAGGACAGCAGCACTTTGGCTGGTTGGTGTGAGAGAGCCTCTCCTATCCTGGCCACAGAGAGAAAAGAAGAGGGGGGCCACTGTTCCTTCCTTTGTTCCCAGCCTCCCCAGAGGGAGCCACGTTAGCAGTGGCCCAGGTTAACTTTGTTCCCAGCCTCCCCAGAGGGAGCCACATTAAAAGTGGCCCAGCTAACTTTCAACCTGAGAAGTAATGGTCAGGGACAGACAGGACAGGGCAAGTGTTACAAGGACTCCAGGACAGGGGTCCTTGGGCAGGGCCCTTGGACCAAAAAGGGCAGCTGTGTTTCAAAGGGTCAGACAGGATCGTCTGAGCACCTTCACAGCAGGAGAGGGCGATCGGGAAGCTCCTGGACTCTTCTGCCATCTCAGTTACAGAAGCACAAGGAGACTTGTACAAACTGATGCTTAATTTTTTTTATTTGAATCTTATCATTGATGAGATGATAAAATAACAACCTATTGCCTTGTGGTCCTGCAAATGTCTGTGGAAATTAATGTCACACTCTCCAGTTACTCTAAGAAGAAAGATTGGATTGCAATTGGACTTAACCAATACTCCAAGAGCCAGTATGGAGATGCTGTGTGATCCTATGAACTAACCATCTAGAAATAATAAAAGCCGATGAACAGTTCATATTTTAAATTTCTACTGCGTGCCAGGCACTGCTCTAAGCAACTCCCATGAATTAGGATATTGCAGCCTCAAAATAATCTCATAAGGAAACTGAGACACAAGGAGGCTAAGACTTCACTCACGATGCAATCTGGAAAGCATGAGAGCCACACTGTGCTCTCAACCTCTCACTTTCTTAGCAAAATAGTTGCACAGAATCTTCTCGCAGCTCCACAGTGAAACATGGTTACTAACTTGCATACAAATGGATTTTTCATATTGATTGTGGTATCTTTTTGAGTCTGCCTGATCCTCTGCTACTGATCCTCCCCAAGTATAGGCATTAAAATAGCTACTGATCCTCCTCAAGTATTAAAATAGCAAGGACAGGCTTGGTGCCCCTAGCTTAGTGGGTAGGGCACTGGCCACATACACTGGGGCTGGTGGGTTCGAACCCAGCCTGGGCCTGCTAAACAACAAAGACAAGTACAAAAAAAATAGCCAGGTATTGTGGCAAACACCTATAGTCCCAGCTACTTGGGAGGCTGAGGCAAGGGGATTGCTTAAGCCCAGGAGTTTGAAGTTGCTGTGGGCTGTGATGCCACAGCACTGAACCAAAGGTGACTTAGACCCTGTCTCAAAAAATAAAATAAAATAAAATAGCAAGAACAGACTGGGGAAACTGAAGCGGGACCTGCATGGTCCACGGTACCCACAGGCTGGAGAGGTGCTAAAGAATGTTCCCAACAGCATGCCGGGCAGAAGATGGTGCTGGCTTAGAACAGAGGCATGCTGTCTTTCTTCTTTCCCTTCTTTCCCCAGATGACAGTCTGCGTGAATCTTGAGAGTCTCTCCTTGGACACCCACCTCCCTGTGACCAGGAGTAATAGAGGCAGAGTTACCTCCCATTGCCTGTTCTCTAAGCACAGCCGCCTGGAGGGGAACTGGCCCGCCACCTCTGGCCCCAGAGATCTGTTCATGCCTCCTAGAGCCATTCAGAGCCCAGACGAAGCTGCCAGCATTCTCCTGTAACACATCAGGGGGACACAAAGACCTGGACACCAAATCCTATGTGTGAAATGTAAGGTCCTAGCGAATCACGGAACAGAGCCCTCCTCTTCAGACAGGGGATTAAACCAAAGCCAGAGAGGTTAAGTCATTTCCTTCAGATCACAGACCTCATTCATGCGCCTTCATCTTTATTTCCCGAAGGCAAGTGTAGAAGTACTCAGTAAATGTTTAACAATGCTCTGTGGGTGGGGGTGGGGGGGTACTCACCCTCTCTGGTGTCAGTTCTATTGACGGTGAAATACGGAAAATAATCCCTGCTCTTTATGTCCCACAGAATAATTATGAGATGAGGACCCAATGAGATTTCTCTCCAATCCCCCAACTTCCCTCCCAATACCATCACGGGCAGACAAGAATAGAGGCACACTGTTATTCTTCTGTCCCTTCTCCTTGTTTATAGATTTCAAAGCGAAGCATCGTGATGATGTAGGTGAGACTGGACGCTGACCCAGGAAAGGACACCAACTTAGACTGGGGTAGGAAACCAGAGAGGAAACCCAGTATCAAGACTTAATGGAAGGTTAGTTTTCATCTCCTTTTTTTTTTTTTTAACTGAATTTTTTTCTTGCCATAAGGAGAAAAATTAAGTGTAAAATAAACATTGTTGCCGAGTGCAGTGGTTCATGCCTATCATCCTAGCACTCTGGGAGGCCGAGGCCTGGGAATTGCTTGAACTCAGGAGTTTGAGACTAGCCTGAGCAAGGGCCAGACCACCGTGTAGTCCAAGCTACTTGGGAGGCTGAGGCAAGAGGATCGCTTAAGACCAAGAGTTTGAGGTTGCTATGAACTATGATGTCATAGCACTCTACCCAGGGTGACAGAGTGAGACTCTGTCTTAAAAAAAAAGGTAAAGTCATTGTCTATTGAGACATCTTAGAGATGACCTGGATCACTCACTTCATTTTGAGAGGAGGACCTAAAAGTCAAAACATGACCTGCCCCCAGTCACTCAGCTGGCTCCCACCACCTCTCCTGACTCCTGTGCCTCTCCAGAAACAATTGCCTATATAAATAAGCACCTTTCAGAAGGGAGGGGTTCATCCCAGGCAAGGCTCGGATGTGCTCTAAAGCAGTCAGGACTTACAGCCCTGGCACGCTGCGTCCTGTCTGGGAGCCAGTTCACCTCCGCACTCAGGCCCCTGACCCACCATGTATTTTCACATCCTTGCATTTCCTTACAGAGGATGTCTTAGAGTTCCCAGGGGCCTCCACCTTACAAATCCAGCCTTCTTGTCTCCAGAAGCTCTCTGAACACTTGCTGCAGGTCTGGTTGGACAAGCCATCCCTGTCTAATGTCCTTGCAATGTCCGTGGTGCTCCACTCTCCCCTTGTCACTGACAATGGGCTCTCTGGCCACTCTTCCCGTGGGCCTCTTGCCTCTCACCTTGGATACAGGCCAAGAATCCTGTGGCTTCCACAGTAATCCTTAGGCAGAGAACCCTCTGCATTAGCTCAAGCCCCGTCCTGTCTTCTGACCTCTAAATACACATTTCCACATTCATACCCAATGCTCTAAATGAAAGTGCCACTTCCCCTCCCCCAAGTCCTTCCCTGACTTTCCGCCTCTGTCCCACATGACCTGACCCAGAAACCTTCCACTCACCTTCACTCCTTCCTCTGCGCCAACCTCCAAGGCCTCTCAGCGGCCTCACATACGCTGTGCCTCTCCGTGTATACCACTCTCTCGATTCTGTCTCCAGCAGGATAGCTGTAATCTCCTGGCATCCAGAATCTTCCCACTCAACTCATTCTGCATCCTGTTCTCGGAGGTGCCTTCCTAAAGCTTGAATATGATATGATCACGCTCTCCACTGATGCAAAACCATCAAAGGCTCCCTGGTAATTACCAAAGTTAGTCTAAGTTCCTGAGGCTGGCATTGGCATTGCAGGCTTGCTTTCTTTTTCTTTTCTTTTTTTTTTTTTTTTGTTTGTTTTTAGAGATAGGGTTGGAGTCCTGCTCTATCACTAGCAGCTGATCACAGCTCACTGCTGTCTCCAACTCCTAAGCTCAAGGCATGCTCCTGCTTCAGCCTCCCTGGGACTACAGGCTCATGACACCACACCCAGCTAATTTTTTCTTATTTTTTCAGACATCAGGTCTCTCTATATTGTCCAGATTGGTCTCAAACTCATGGCCTCAAATGATCCTCAGCCCTCCTGAGTTACAGGTACAAGCCACCGCACCTGGCTCTGGTGGCAGATTTTTGCATGTCCTTATCCCATTGTGCTAGGTTGCTAAAACATTCACCACGTGCCAGGCCCTGTGCCAGATGCTTTCCTATTATGACATGTGCTGCATCTGAGCTCACAAATAGACATGGTAACATATATGTGTGTGTATGTGTGTGTGTGCTAATATTTTCAACCTACAGCAAAACGAACCCACAAGTAAGTGATTGTTTTAAAGTTCCCTATCTAAAAGAAACATTAAATGATAAGGAAACATAAACCAATTACAGAGATTATTAACAAAGAACATTTTTGTACACGTACCGTGCACCAGTCAGTGGGTTAAGTGCTTACATGCACGGGCTTATTTAAATGTCACATGAGTCATTATTACAGCTCATTTATAAAAGTCATTTTATAAAAGATGAAACTGCGGACCGAAGAGGTTGCATGACTGGCCTGATATTAGAGATGAGGAAGCAGCGAAGCACGCTGGGAACCCAGGGGAGTCTGATTTCCGGGTCCCTGAACTTCACCTTCCCACTCTGCTGCCTCAGTTAACAAGGACTTGCAAGAGGCAGCAGGAAGCGTGTTACTGAAGCACCTGCCACCTCCAACTTCACGCTCCTGGGTGTGTGACAGCAAGGGATCCAGAAGGCACGGGCCTTTAAATTCAATACATGAGATTCATACTTAAAATTCCAAATATCAAATTGGGAATTGTAGGTCAAAAGTTACAAACTTTCAGTAACAACAGGAATAGGTTCTGGAGATCTAACATACAACGTGGTGGCTACAGCTACTAGTAATGTATTGAGGACTTGAAATTGGCTAAGAACATAGATCTTAAGTGTTCTTTTTTTCTGAGACAGAGTCTCACTTTGTCACCCTTGGCAGCGTGCCATAGCATCATAGCTCACAGCAACGTCAAACACTTGGACTCAAGCGATTCTCTTGCCTCAGCCTCCGTAGTAGCTGAGACCATAGGCACCCACCACAACGCCCAGTTATTTTTAGAGATGGGGTCTCGCTTTGGTTAAGGCTGGTCTCAAACTTGTGAGCTCAGGCAATCCACCCACCTCAGCCTCCCAGAATGCTAGGATTACAGGAGTGAGCCGCCAGGCCCGAAAGATCTTAAATGTTCTCACTATATATGCAAAAATATTGTTTTAAAGGATAACCATGGGAGGCAAAGGATGTGTTAATTAACCCCATTATGGTGATCATTTCACAGCGTATGAGTATAGTTTGAAATCACCACATTGTACATCTTAAACATATATAATTTTTGTCACTGGCACCTCAGTACAGTGAGGGGAAAACTCCGAATTTTGCTCTGACACTGTTAATGGAAGACATTGTAAATGTCGTGACAAGACAATGTCAAGGTCTGGCATTTTGATGTACTTGCGTTGACTGGAATTCAAACCTCCTCTGAAGCAGTTGAATTAGCCTCTGATGGCATGTCACACCCAGATCACAAAGCACTTTTCCGTACTCTTTCTACAAATTCCCACTGTGACCCTGACAGATATGACTAGCCTCATCATTAAAAATAGATAAACTGAGGATATAGATTTAAAGAATCTTGGGCCACACTGATTAGAATTGGTTAATTTTTTGACTATCTATTGTAGCCCCTATTAACACCACCTATTCTTAGATGCAAGTCATTTCCTGATAAATTCCATTTTATTGAGCTTTCCATAGTATTGATAAGTTACTGGACCAGAATCACATAAAATAGACTTGCACAGGATCCTTACAAGTCACAGAAAACTCGCTGAATCCAGATGTTTTCCCTGGATACTGAAGACAGCTCTGCTGAGACATTGCAGCCCGGAAGGATTTGTTATAATATGATTTCACCTGAATGTTTAGCATCGCTGCAAATTCTGCTTCAAAGAAAGGGTTTTCCTTAACAAGTCACTGTCATGGCTGTTTTCTCTATAGCTGATATTCCAAAGCAAACCGGAGATAAGAGGAGCTTCTCCAGATTTGCAAAAGGGCAGATTTGGGAGCCACTCTCTCTAACTCCCCTTTCCAAGCTGGTGATGCCTCTTCTGTTTCTCATTCAATGTGCCCACGAGGGAGGATGGAGGAGATTTCCCAAGGACTAAAGCCCCTTGGAGCTTCAGAGGTCCTCATTAGATAGGGACCAACCACAACCCCCATCAGAAAAGTCAGAGAAGGGACGGAGAAGGGTTAACGGAGCCTCTGATCACACTCCAGCTGCCCTTGGGCAGACTTGCAGACACCCGTCCATCAGAGTTTCTCCTGCAGGGAAAATGACCAACAACAGGCAGCCACAGTCAGACCGTGCAACAGCAAAATGATCCCAAGTGCCAAAGGGCCATGTCTGTGCACCAAGGATCAGCTTGATGAGTTACGGGATGTGAAAGGATTCCCACTGACACACACACACACACACACACGTTCCCTCTTATGTCACGGTTACCAAGACAACCCGACATGAGTCATCACATCTCAAGGTGGATTAGCAGAGCAGGAGAAAGGCTTTTGTTTGTTTGTTTAAAGCTTTTCCCTTCTTTCCTCTTAATGGCTTGGTCTGATGTTGATAATACCCAAGTACCTCTGTTACCCTCAGAAATCCTAAAATCGGTGTGTTTAGCTCATTTAATCTTAGAAAGCAATCAACTTTTATTTTCATATCAGGTCGGGGTGTGAATCCAGGGCTTAGCAATAATGCCACAATTGGCAGAGATTTAAAATGATTTCTAGAACTGCGAGGGTAGTGACTTAAAAACCATATCCCCTCTGCTCCTGAGAGGAGTCTGCCCTTCTCAGAGAAGCCAGCCCTCCCAGCCCCATGCCCACCCGCAGCATCTGAGCAAGCAAGCAGAGAATGGGCCCTGGAGAGAGGACTTTCTATTTTGAGCTTGAAAGTGCTTCACAGCTCACTGGCTGTGCGTGCCAAACAGGCAGGTCCTCTCAGAAGGACCACGTAGCGAAGGATTTCACCAAGAGCAGAAATAGATCGGTAGATAAAATAAGATGCAGAGTCACAGAGGGATAGTGCAATATTAAAAACTAAGGCCCCTCTTCTGGCCTGAGTTTAGTATATTCTCCTGGGGAGATTCTGCCCGGATCAACTTGTGGATGTCTTGAGGTTTGTCCTGTGATTGATTTGGAGGTGGCCCCTTTTCCAAGTGGGAAAGACAGGCACCAGTTACTGGACTTGGCACCATAGGTTCAATTACTTCCTAGTAATTCATTAACAAGTCAAAGCAAGCACTTAGAATTCAATGGAGGAAGAACGATGATTTCCTGGGTGCTAGTAAACCCAGCCTTTGGCCTACCTTCCTCCTTAGCTCAAGGCTCCTCTTGCTCTTCACCTCTCTCTTAATATGAAGCCTGAGTTAGGTTTTGTTAAGGTAGAGATACTTGACTTGACGAAGTTCAGCTGAAGGTCACTGTTATTTGATGGCAAGACAAAAGAAACATACACCGTCTTGACACAGTGGCTTAAGCCTATAATCTTAGCGCTTTGGGAGGCCAAGACAGGAGGATCACTTGAGGCCAGGAGTTCAAGACCAGCCTGGGCAACATAGCAAGACCCTATCTCTACAAAAAAATAAAGAAGAAGAAGGGAAAAAAAAAAAAAAAGAAGCACAAACAATTCCATTTCACCTCATCTCTCCCCACCTACAATGCAAACAACCCCTGTTGAGACCTTTTCATAATCAGCTGTTGCAAAAAGCCCAACATAAAAAGTACTTCCTGAGCAGAATGATTCCTGGTACAGAATCTGCAGTCACAATCACCAAAGAGGCAGAGCACTATTTCCATAGTGCTACATTAATGCCCACAACCCTTGCTTCTGAGCAGCTCCCATGCAATCCTGGCCACATGGCAGGCCAGTAATGTCGCTCATCAGCTTCTCACTTAGACCCACGGGCAAAATGACGGCTCATCCTCCAGGCTGCTCTGTGGAGTTAGATCAAGACATGTGAACGGGCCTGGCTTTCCCACAGGAGACTCAGAATTCAGAAGCGTTTTAATGGGTATTTTTAGAAATCATCCCATCCCCTTCATTTTGATGAGTAAAACAAGCCTCTGGAGAGGTGGAGGGACTTACAGCAAAGGTTGCATGACATCCCAACTGGCTGAGATGAGAAGGTGAGTTTCGTGGTGTCAAAAGCAGAGAGCTCGGGACTAGAGGTTGGTGAGAGTTGAAAGAAGAGGGAGAGGCTCCCTGAAATCCCCTCGGAGGGTAGGAATGGGACCCATTAAAGGTTGTAAGAGAAAAGCCAAAGAACCTTGGAAACCAATTCACTTGTATCATAGCTAGAACCCAATTTTGAGTGAAGCGAGTTGTGGAACACTTTCAGAATTCATGGCCGGATTGTGCTCCCAGCTCCAGCTGCTCATTAGAGAGGAGATTCAGTGATCAGGCCCATTTAACCTCTAGTCCTCCATTGTGACCTTGACCCATTCCCTAGGCAGTGTGAGCTGCAGAACCTGCTGCCTGCTGAAAGGCTAACACCCCTTGGAAGGAAACAGAATGGCCTGGGCCTCTCGAAATCACCGGCTGCAGCTCCTGGTTTGATTCTGTTTCATCTGCTCTGTCACCAGTGTCTTGGCATTTCCCATTCCCAGCCGCTCTCACTGCTTCCTGTCCTACCTCTCTGAAAAGGTCTTTAGGGCCACCTCTGAGTCAAAAATAAAAATGTCAAGTTATACTTATCCTGACACGGCGGAAATCTTGATTAATCAGAGCTCAATCACCTGAAGGTTTTAAGAGGTGGGTTTTGTGCTTGTTCTCACATTCAGCTTTTAGAAAGGGAATTGTTCTCCCTTGTGGAATCATTCGAAACTATTTTACTCTGCAAAAAAACCACACACTCACACAAATATCCTTCCTGTCCTTCCCTACCTGTGTCAGAATCATGGCTGAGACGCTCTCAGTTCTGCTGATACACAGGCTCAGGTTTCTAGGGCCATATTTTCTGCGCTATTTAAATTTCCGAACTCACTGGCCATGTCCTTGACGTTGGCACTACTAGAATAGTTCCACCAAGGAGGTTCCCTGGGTGGGTAACTTGCTTCTGGTTACAGTGGGTGTGACTTCCTTTCCCTGCCTTTTTAGCTTTTCTGCTTCAAATCTCCAAGTGTGAGGTTCAGAATTTGGCCCCTGACACAGGTATGCTGAACTTTGCCCAAGGCCCCAAGCCCAGCAGGTTCATCTCAACTTACATGCCTTATCTTGCTTTGGCGCATTCTTCTAACTTCTTCTGTTTTTTCTCTTTCATACCTTAATGTGCCTCTTCTTCTGCTGAAACCGACTTCAGGCTGCTCCCCTGGAATTATCTATTTCTTTTTCATCAGCATGCTGCCAAGTAATTCCTCCCCTAAACTGAGGTATGGCTGGGAGCTCCTTAGTAAAAGCCCCCCTCGCCCCAATGTTATGGCTGACAAATAGGATGGTCAAACGTTCCTCAGTGGATTCCAGGAGCAGGGAGGCTTGGCAGGGCCCACAGGGAGGGTGGATGGAGCTCAGTTTGTCCCTGAAGGAACGACGGGAGGGGGCACTGGGTGTTGTGTTGAGAAATAGTTGTAGCATCACTCTTGGTGTTTCACACGCTTGCTAATGAGCTGGCATTACAGGCCAGGCTCCACTCTGTCACATAGCTCCTTCTTCTAGAAGGTTCCCTAGCGGCCAGGGTTTGCATCTGTCTGTAGCTGGCACTGATAGCAGGCCGGGCGAGCGTACCTTTGTATATACACTAGCTATGATTTTTTAAAAGACCATAAATTTGACTCCTGAGCACACGGAGGGTAGTGAGTGTATAGGAAAGTGAGCGGGCCTCAGGGTCAGAGTAAACTGGATTCAAACTCTGAGTCAGACACTTATTGGATATACACGCAACCTTAGACAATTCACACAACCTTAGACAAATTAACAGTCTAGAAGTTCAACTTGCTCATTGGTTACATTGGGAACTGAAATAGCAGGTGATTTATATAAAGTTCTGTGGATTCCTTAAAGGTTAACATTTAATTTCTGGGAAAAACACACACACACACACAAAAAAAAAAAAAAAACATAAAATAGAATAAAGACCTAAAAAGTACTCCCCTTGTGTCAGGCTTTACTTCTGAGCACTTTACATATACATATTAAATCATTTTGTACTTCAATCAACTCCAGGAGGTCAGTGTCATCGTAGTCTCCGTTTTACAGATGAGGAAACAGATGCACACAGGTTAAGTCATTTGTCCCAGGTTCAACCACAACCTAAATCCCCAGCAAACCCAGGGATTTAGGAGCTGCTGTGTTGCATACCTCAGCCCCTCCCATACCTAACAGGCAGCAGGACCCCTGGGGGCCTTGGTTTTCACATCTCTCCAATATTTACCCCACTTGTTGAGGGTGACAGCCACCCAAGGAGCTTGAAGACCTTGTACCTCTACAGTCGTCCCAGGTCCTGATTCAGTCCAGATTCGGGACCATGTCCCCCCAAGCGATGGCACCTGCTAGTCAGCAGAGTATCTCTTTCATGGGGTTGTGTGAGGCACTAGAATGGTGCTGACACCTTAATTTTAAGGTGACTCAAATTTCTATTCAGAGATGAGACCCTGTAAAAATATTTCCCCAGGGCCACACACCTTTGGGCAGCCCCCACAAAGGTCCCACTGCAGGGCAGCAGCAGTCTGAAAGCCAGCAAGGCAGTCTGCCTCTGCCACCTGTGCCCCCCACGTGCAGGACTGGCTCACAGCAAGCAAGCAGGAAAGTAGAGTTATTCTTAGATTTTTAAATGCCTTGTGGAGTTTGAGCTAAACGAAATCCCATGGCAAAGCAAATTTGTAAAACAAAATGTGTTGTTTTTTTTTTCTGGCCTCTGTTTTTAAGTCTTAATTCAAGTTTTGTAAAAGGAACCCCATTTGTAAATAATTCAGGATGAGTGCCACTGGTTGGGGGTCGGGTATTGCTTCCCAGGGGGTCTGGCTGTTCAGTGAAAGGAGTAAGGCAGGTGTTCAATAAGGAATTTGTCTGGTCTTTGTGTGGCTTCCTCAGTGGGAGCTTCTAAACCAGGGAATTTTCTGCGTGATAGGAGTGTCTTTGTTACTCAGGTGCCGGGACCACACCTGAGTTTATTGCTAATGAGATGACTATCCCCTGGACTGGCAGTCCCCAACTTTTATGGCAACAGGGCCCAGTTTCATGGGGACAATTTTTCTATGCACAGGAGGTGGGGATGAGAGGATAGATTCTCATAAGGAGAGCAGAACCTAGACCCCACACATTTGCGGTTTTCAGTAGGGTTTGTGCTTCTGCAGGAAGCTGATGCTGCCTCTGATGTGACAGGAGGCAGAGCTCAGGTGGTGACACAGACAGAGATGGGGAGCAGCTGTAAACACAGATGAAGCTTCGCTTGCTCACCCACTGCTCACCTCCTGTGCAAAGCCCAGTTCCCAACAGGCCACAGTCTAGTCCATGGACAGGGGTTGCAGTTGTAGACAGTCTCAGGATGAGGGCTGGTCTCTCCAGAAAGGGATTCTATGTAATTCTAATTGGGGTTGGGGGAGGGAAGGAGGCAGCAGACTGAGATCACTCACAATGTTTCAATTAATCCTGCCTACATAATGAAACCCCCATAAAAACTCTAGACACTGAAGCTTGGTTGAACTTTCCTGGTTGACAGTCACCCATTTATGTGCCCAGAGAGAGACACATCCTGTATGTACAAAAGCTTGGTGTTTGGGGCCCTTCTAAGCTTTACTCTATGAATGTGTCTTCATTGGGCTGGTCCTGGTTGTTCTTGATGTTTAATGAGTTTCTGAGTTCTGTGGGTGGTCATAGCAAATTCTTTCACCTGAGGGCATAGTGGGAACCCCCAGATTTGTAGCCAGAAGTGTGGGTGGCCTGGGAACTGGGACACATGTGGCTAGGGTCTGAGGTGTGAGGAGTCTCAAAGGTCTATGCTCCTAGCCAGGGGATTCCGCACCATCTCTGGTAGTTGGCATCAGAGTGGAGCCACAGTGGGGGACATAGGGAGCCCTGTCCTGCCCTGTGAAGCTGTGCGGGGGCTGAAAAGGGCCATTGCACATCCTGAACTCATTTGGGGTGTTCCAGAGCCCCCTCCCCTCACCTTGGCCTTACCAACCATTGCCCCCTATCTTCCACCCAACACCACTCCCCTGCCACAGCCAAGAGGCCATGTCTGAACACAGTGTCCTCCCCAAAACCTCCAAGATTTTATTCATAAACCTCACTTATTATCTGCTGATACAAGGAGGGAAACTTCAGCAGATTAAAATGATCACCATGACACATCGCATCTCTGCATTTAGTCTCTGTCCTAGGGCCCTCAGATGTTTGACACGTGTGCCCTCAAGGCATGCTAAACAAGATGAAGTCACAGAAATGGCATCAAAGTGAAGAGAAAGGCCCTGAGTCTCCAGCATCTCAGTGGTTCTGTTTCCACAGAGGTGGGGCAGGCACAGTGGGACCAAGCTGGTTGTCAGGCCCCATCCTAGTTACCCATAGTTCAGAAGAAGCCTCTGAACTCAGTGGGAAAATGAACAGCATGCGAAGTGGAATTGGAGGAGAAACCCAGTCAAACAGGATGGAGGAAGACTTCCATCTGATGGGCTCATCTAGGTGCCCTGGGTGGCAGGTGCTGTCAGGTCCCACCACTCTGGGCTTCTTGCATTCTGCACAGCTGGGCTCCCAAGACTGGGGAAGGAAGAGCAAGTGACATCAGCATATCCAGTGAGGAAAGCCTGTAACAGCAGCAGACAGGAGGAGCCTCCTGCTGGGGTCTTCATCTCACAAGTCACCTGGATCAATTGCCGCTCCTTGTGAGTTGCTATTATCCTGACACCCCACCCTACCAGTTGACTTTAATCAACAAAGACATTTGAATGACTTTGCAGTGTAGGAGAGTATACAGGGGGATGATGTCCAGCTCTGGGTAGAGCCGGAGAGAGGTGACACAGAAGGGAAACTGAGTCTCCTTTCACCTCCCCCCTCCCTCTTTCAACACCCTCCTGTCTTGTCTACTTGCTGTTATGACTTTTTAAAAAAAAAATAATTTTTTATACATTGTTCTCCAATGAACCCAATGCATCAAATAGGCAATCTTTGAATGCTCGACCCTGTACCTGTATTTCCCAATACTAATGGTGCCAGTAGAGGTTAAACAAAAGCAGTTTTTGGTTAGTCCTATAAATTAAGATTTACAATAAGCAAATCTCATTAAAATGTCACCACAGTACCAAATTTAGGCTAAATGGACATGATCCCGATGCTCTTGTCCTACAAATCTAAGCCTTTTGCCGGTGCAAACGTGTATGTCAGCAGAAATTAAGGAAGGAGCCGAGATGGATGGGAGCTCCCAGAGAGCACATCAACGTCATTTCCAAGTGTCCATAATTGCCACCGGCCATATCGATTGGATAATGACAAAGAGAGCTGGTTTGATTCCAAAAAGAGAAGGCAAAAGGAGTATTTAATTTTTATGAACCTGTTGGCAGGTGCTCAGTAGGAATATTTCATGTTGTCAAGCTTGTCCTCTTTTTTATTTTAAACTCAAAGTGAAGAGCTGTGCCCAGCTCTTGCCTACAGTTGCAGCACAAGTGTGTGACATCTGCACATTCTGTCCCCTCTCCCCCAGGTCATTCTAGTAATGACCACACACACACATAGCCCTTGTTGAATAGGCTTCCCAATCTCACCAAAAACAGTTCCAAGTTGAATTTTAGCAACACGTGATAATTTCATGGTTTAAAAAAAAAATCATCCTTCTGCTGAATATCAGCCCTCTCTTCTCAGGCATTAGGGGTGGGGGACATCTAACGTAGGGGCCATAAGTAAATCTGGTCAGGGACCCTGCATAAAACGCTCTTGTTCTTTCTTCTTCTAAGCACCTACACCACCTCCAGTTTCTCTGCTGAGCTTAGGATCTGGTTGCTAGGTCAGCAGAAGGTGAATGGTTTCCTGCGTGGGTGAGACAGAGTGGTTGCAAAATGCGTATCTGCGTATCTTGCCTCAATTCAGCAAATGGTGCCCCAGCTGTCAAGGGTACGCAGCATATTGGAGCTGTGATTCAGGAGGGAGCCCAAGGTGAATTGCATTGTCAAGCACAGTATTAAATGGCTGAGGCTGTTCCCAAGCTTCTTCCCCATACTGTTTTCTTCTCTAAATGAATATATTCCATCTACAGGCACTAGAGTGAAATACCCTCATAGAATTGTGGAGTAGATTGGAAGGAGACATTTGGACCAGCCCCTAATCTTTAGAGATGAGGGATGCAATGGCCAGAGTGGGAAGGGACAGTGTTTTTCGTTCAGTTGATTGTTTTTGTTTTTGTGGGAAGGGAGTTACAGAATCCTCATCTGGCCAAGGAAACCCTGCTGACATTTTCCAGGAAAATGGTTAATTGAATCATGAATGCAAAATAAGAACAGTTCTTACAGTTCCTGAGGGGGAAAGAGTCACACCTGACAGTCCTAACCTCCAGAGAAATGCATGGTTTGAAAGTAACTTGTACTAATGACCCAGTCATAAAGCCATGTGTCAGGGGTAGGGGATAGTTTGATGGCTCCCATTCTACCTGAGAGCTTGTAGCATTAGCTCATCTTGAATCACACACAATCATTAATTCATTCAATGAACACATATTAATCATCTATTGTGTGACAGAGTCAGGGGACAAAAGAGTGACTACAGCATTTTGTATGTTCTAGACATACAAGCAATTTTATTTCAAAATGAGAGGGACTCAAATGAATTTATTATAACAAGGCACACTGTGGCTCCCACAGATAGCTCCAGTTTTTACTTCCATGTTTAGTAAGAGCAGCAGCCATCAAAGCCACATAAAATTGTTATAAATGGTAGACATTTATTTTCAGACGTTAAATGATGGAAAGTAGTAGTCAGTATCGGTCATGTAGCATTTTATGTGTGCAGGGTGCTTTGCCATCATATTTTATGGCTTGTTTTACATAATGGACATGGGTGAGATGGGCTGGAGCAGGCTGTGCTTTAGAATTGGGAAGCGGAGCCGTCCCTCAGTAGGTCAGCATCCCCTTTAAATGCTATTTGCCTTGGGGTTGGAATAACCTGCATCACAATTTTTTAATTTCTTGGAATTTGCATTCTGCATGTTTTGATTTGGTTCATCCAGCCTTTTTGTGATGATGCAGACTCAAACTCCAATTCGGAATTGTGCAGGCCACATCTGAGTGCAGCTGTCAAGATGAGCCATGGGGGGCTTAACCCAGCCCTTTTAGTTTTTGTAATGATCAATAGCTGTTACCATACTTGCATTGGAAATCTATCTCCTCATTTATCCTCCAAGGTCAGGGAAAGGATCCCTCTTATCTCCACCCCCTTTCCTTCTGAGTATGGGGTCCTTGGAATGGTCTTTGTTTGCTGCCCGACACTAACCCTTTTGGTCCAGATTTCTTGGGAATTACAGTCATCGTGGTCCCACAATAGGTCAGCTTCAGCAAAGAATGACAGATACTGCCCCCCACTACCTTCTCCTGACGACCTATCACTGTAGGAGGCAGGAGGAAAGATCTTGCAAAGTCTCACCCTTCGGCTTCCTCTTTTCATTTCTTTCAGCAAGTATTCTTGAGCACTATAATTGCCCTTAGGGTGGGTGTAAAGGGACCTTCCCTTGCCCATCAGAAGCACAGTGGAGAACCCAGAAAGGTCAGTGAACCATAACCAATCAAAGATGTTGGTGCTGGGGAAGCGCTAGGGTCTATGGGGCAGAAGGGGGTGATGTCTGCCTCAGATCTGGGGGATCAAGGAGGGCTTCCCAGAGGAAGCAGCCTCAGTGTTCTGTGCTTTGGAGTGGAAATGCCAGTGTGTCCTTTGCTTGGAAGAGACTTGGAGTCCAAGAAGCTAAGGCAGGCCAACGGGGTGGCGCAGGGAAAACAGATGGAGAGTAGCTGCTTATCAGTACCTTAAGCTCTAGACAAGGAAGAGAGGGAGGAAGCCTTCCTTTTGCTTTGCCATGACCCAATCACAGGTCATATTCAGGCACAAGAGGTACCTTTACTTCACTCCCTGCAACATATTTCTTGACATATGACAGGCAGACCCAGCAAAAATACCTTGCCTCGTAAAGCCCAGAAGAGCTGGAGAGGCGCTTCTGTTAATCACTGCTGATGAACTGGGCAACTAGTCTCAGTGCAGAAGAGGTGAATGGGCTCAGGAAAGGGAATCAGGGAGCACATTTTCTTTAATTTGGTGCATGGCCTTAGTCAGGCATTTGACTGCTTTGGGCCTCGCTGCCTCATTTAACTTATAGGATTAATAAGACCCGGCCTACTTACACAACAAGTTAGGAAGATAGGATCACAGAATAAATACAGAAAGTCTAAGATTATAAAAAGAAAGCCCGTGACTGAGTACAATGTTGCTTCAATGTGCTCATTTGCTTCTGCTTCTGGGTGAGGTATTCCTCCCACCCACCATGCACCCCCTCTTTCCCCTCACCAGGGGACGTTACGCCCTTCATTCATCATCCCATATCATTTTGTCAGCAGCTGCCAGTCATGTGGCCACCGCTGAGTCATTCTAAGCATAGATGATGTCACCACTTAACACCTTCACTTAACACCTCACTTTAAGGCCCATAAACCCATATTCCCTAAGTCTGTTCTGAGCCTAATACCAGGTGAATTTGTCCCTCAACAGTGCCCCAAAGAGGGAAGCTATTCAGTCCTGGGTTACCCCACTCGGCCCAACAGCATTCTCCTTACTGGGGCATCTCTCTCCCTCCTGAAGATGATC
This sequence comes from Galagoides demidoff, assembly GCA_963574575.1. Classification (NCBI taxonomy): domain Eukaryota; kingdom Metazoa; phylum Chordata; class Mammalia; order Primates; family Galagidae; genus Galagoides; species Galagoides demidoff. The sequence goes on along the minus strand of CAUYQV010026591.1, from coordinate 5,489 downwards.
CCCTAGAGCACCCGCTGCGTGTGCTTGGGGCATTTTGGCTGTAATGATGGAAACACCACCCTACTTCTTCCTACTCTTTCATCTGTCCTCCGGCAGAGTTGTGCATGGAGTCTAAGCCAACTGGCTTATTGACACAGTCAATAGGCCTCCTATCACTCATGCGATGGACACAGTGAGAAAGTGTCAGTCATGGGGAACAGGCCCTCAGCAGGTACCAAGGCTATCAGGCCCTTATCTTGGACTTCCCAGCACTCAGAGCAGTGAGAATACATTTCTGTTTTTATAAGTGTAATGGCATCAGGTCAATCTGGTTCAGCTTTTATGTAATAAAGTTGTGAGTTGTTTTTCAGTTGTCTTGGGTTTCCAGGTGGCAGGTTATACAATCTGAGCATGCCCAGATGAACCAAGAGTGCAACCATGAGCAGAACCTAAGCACTTAGACCAAAGAACCAAAGAATGGGGACTGAATAAAGAAGTGGGCACCAGATGGCAGGACCCAGGATCCAATCTGATTAAAAAAAAAAAAAAAAGGCTCAGCGCCTGTGGCTCAAGTGGCTAAGGCGCCAACTACATACACCTAAGGTGGCGGGTTCGAATCCAGCCTGGGCCCACCAAACAACAATGACCGCTGCAACCAAAAAATAGCCAGGCGTTGTGGCGGACGCCTGTGGTCCCAGCTACTTGGGAGGCAGAGGCAGGAGACTCACTTGAGTCCAGGAGTTGGAGGTTGCTGTGAGCTATGATGCCATGGCACTCTACCCAGGGGGACAGCTTGAGACTCTGTCTCAAAAAAAAAAAAAAAGCAGTCAATAGAACCTTGACTGTGCCCTGATAAGCAAGTGCTCAGTAAGTACTTGTCAAATGAATGATTAGATTTTGCTATCTGTTGAATCATGTTCCCCCTGCCTCAACTCATATGTTAAAGTCCTAACCCCCAGGACCTCAGAATGTAATCATATTTGGAGATAGGGTCTTTAAAGAGCAAATGAAGATTTTAAAAGGTCATTAGGTTAAATAAGGTATTAGGTCATTAAATAAGGTCATTAGGTTGGATCCAAATCACTGGACACAAACTTGCGTGCATGTGGAATAAAGACCATGTGAGGACACAGTGAGAAGCTGCCATCTGCAAGCCAAGGAGAGAAACCAGCCTGCGAATACCTTGACCTTGGACTTCCAGTCTCCAGAACTGTGAGGAAAGACAATTTCTGTTGTTTAAGCCACCCAGTCTGTGGGATTTTGTTATGACATCCCTAGCAAACTAATACAAATCTATTTAAGAACATATAAAAATAGTAATCATGGCACAGACCAGAAGTCAAGTGCAATCTTGAAGTTACAGTCTTAACCAGCACGTTGATAATTTGACTGTAGTAGGCTCTGGGGGAAGTATTTTATGATCTATAATGATTTCTTGGACAGTCTTTTGGGCCCACCAAAAGGCTTTGAGGACAAATAACCAGTAAAAGGCTTTCATAACAGGAAAGCGGGGCTGCTCTCTGGGTATTTATGAGCTCTCTCTGTTAGATTATGAGAAGAAATTATTTTTCCATTTTACAGGAAGGGGACTTGGGTCATGCAATGAATCTGTAGTAAATTTAGAATAGAATCATGGGCGGCACATTTTCCAACCACAGTGGGCCCCAGCTGACCTTTGCTCCCTCCCCTTCCTCAACTCTACTTGCTTTAGGTAGATGGTACAGTTCAAAGAGTGTACATAAGGGTAGTGTGCTGTAGATATTGGAAAGTAGGGGAGAGCTGGAGGGGTAAGCCAGTATTTTGCAATAGGAAAGAATTATGAAATTCTTTGGCTGTGTAGCCTCAGCAGTGGGGACACAAACCGATAGCTCAACTGAATTAAAGAGAAGTGAAACCACAATGAGCAGCCAGGGACGCAGGTGACTGAATGAAGCACACACATTGAGGAGGTGATCAGATCAGGCACAGGGACCTCTGAGATGGGAGAGCTACAGGCTGTCCTCCCTCCTGCATGGAGCCTGTGTTGGCTGCCTGCCTCTGCCGGGACCTGCCCAATGCAGCCCTGACTGGTGGCTTCCATTGCCAGGGTCTTCTTGCTCCTCTTTTTCTTCCTCCATTCACCCACTTCATACATAGCTGCTGAGAACTCACACCCCATCTTCCAAGGCTGGCAGTGAAAGAGAATTTCCAGGTGCATGGAGGACACTGGATGCCACGACTCCTGTTCTCACCCCTGGAGATCTGTCTGCCCCAGCAGCTTCTCTCCCTGATGGTGATCTCCTGTGTACCTGCTGCCTGTGCTTGGGACCATTTTGGCTACAATGATGGAAGCACTATCCCACTTCTTCCACACTCTCTTGTCTGTCCTTAGGCAGTTTGTGCATGGATTCTAAGCCAACTGGCTCATTACCAGTCAATATGATCTTGACTGTGCTCTGATGAGCTAAGGTAACTGACTAGTACATAGCAAATGCTCAGTAAGTGCTTGTCAACTGAATGATTAGACTTTACTACGGGCACTGCCACCCCCAGCCTGGCCCTCCCTACTGGGATCCCTGCCTCTATGTTTACACACACTCCAGGCTTAAAACAGCTGCCAGAGTGACCGAACTCAGATCATGGTACCCTCCTAACCAAAATCTTTCAGTAGCTCACCAGACCCTATCCAGACAGACTCCCCTGTTCCGAACTTGGTTTCATCTCCTCTTAATCTCTCCCCTGTCTCTCTGGCTCCAAACTTTCAGTTCCTTGAATGCTCCAGAGCACTCTGCCTCAGGCCCTTTGCACTTGCTGTGTGTTCCCTGCCTTAGGTGCCATTCCCCAGTTAGCCACACAGCTCCTTCAGGGCTCCACTCAAGTTCACATCCTCAGTGAGGCCTTTTCTGACCCTTAGTGCTTAAAACCTCACCTGTTGTCACCGACACCCCCAGTTCCCTTCCCTACTTTATTTTCCTCAGCATTCTCTTTGCCATCTGACATGCCACATACTTATTTTTCTTTGCCTCTCTGACTAGAAGGCAAGCTCCAGGAGTGCAGAAAGTTTCCCTGCCTTGTTACCTGGCACCTGCACCCAGAACAGCACCTAGGACGTTGTGTCTGCCACTTGTTGAATGAATGAATGTGCTCAAGGCACAGCTAGATAGTTGGAAAGTGAACCTGGGGTATAATTATGGGAATGGGTTCATGTGCTCCTTCCTACGTGACTCATTTATACTTTAAGAACAGTTGTGCGCCGCATGATGACCTTTGGGTCAATGACAAACCGCATTTATGATAGTGGTCCCATAAGATTATAAAAACGTATTTTTACTGTAGCTTTTCTATGCTTAGATGTGCTGAGACATGGAGAGTCATCACATTACCATTGCCAACTCAGCAGCAAGCTGTCCGGGTTTATACCGTAAGAACAAAGGCTCTACCATCTAGGTTTACCCAAGTACACTCTATGATGTTCGTGGCAAAATCACCTAATGACGCATTTCTCTGATGAATGTATCTCCTTAGATAAGCAACTCGTGACTGCATCTGAGAGTGGCAATGAGTTCGTTGTCCACCTGAACCCTCACCACACCTCACCCCTGCCGTGCACGGATATTCCTGCAGTGCCTGTACGAGACCTACCCTGCTCACTTGACTCTTCTTCCTCGGTTCTCAAGACAAGTGATTCCAATTCATAGCTGTGAACATATGAAAGATGTGCGTGGCTTTCTGTACGCTCTGCAAGTTACATCCCCGCAGAGCTTCACGTCCACTCACCCCCTGGTTACTGCACTGTTACTGGTACATTTTAACTCTTATTATCTTTACAGGAAAGGGTTTTATAAAAATTACACTTTCTTGGCTCAGCGCCTGTGGCTCAATTGGCTAAGGCGCCAGCCACGTACACCTAAGGTGGCGAGTTCGAATCCCAGCCCGGGCCCGCCAAACAACAATGATGGCTGCAACCAAAAAATGGCTGGGCGTTGTGGCGGGCGCCTGTGGTCCCAGCTACTTGGGAGGCAGAGGCAGGAGACTCGCTTGAGCCCAGGAGTTGGAGGTTGCTGTGAGCTGTGATGTCATGGTACTCTACCCAGGGGGATAGCTTGAGGCTCCGTCTCAAAAAAAAAAAAAAATTCCCGTGCCTCAATAGCCTGCCTTACAAATTGCTGTGCTGTAGTCAGGTTTGTAATGATGCTTTCTGTATCTCATGCCCAATTTTTAGGACTTGGAGGAGAAATTGAAATGTGTAATGAGCCCAGTTGGGGGGAAAGGGATGTTTCTTACTCACTCTGTTCCACCTCACGGCATTCTCATCCTTGTTATGTTCTGAACATTTTGTGCACTGTTTTAGTCTTGGGGGAGGCTTGGCAATTAATATGAAGAGTAGGGAAAGGGGTTGAAGGTAAATTGCTCACCCTTTTCAGCCTTTAATGCAAAAACATTCATTTAGAAACTCGGATGAGGGAGAGTGGAGAGCTTTTATTTTTACCTATTCATTTATTTATTTGAGACAGAGTCTCGCAATGTCACCCTCGGTAGAGTGCTGTGCTGTCACAGCTCACAGCAACCTTAGACCCTTGGGCTTAAGCAATTCTCTTGCCTCAGACTCCTGAGTAGCTGGGACTACAGGCGCCCACCACAATGCCTGGCTATTTTTTGGTTGCAGTTGTCTTTGTTGTTTAGCAGGTCCGGGGCAGGCTCAAACTCACCAGCTTTGGTGTATGTGGCTGGTGCCCTACTCATTGAGCTACAGGTGCTGAGCCAAGAGAGTGGAGAGCTTTTAGTATATGAACCTTAATATGCATTGATTTACCCATAGCAGATACTCATTAAATGTTAGGTATTATGATGATTACTTATTGAGTGCAGAATCAGAGTGTGAACCCACATATGAATAATCCGTGGTCCCACTCTCAAGGATCTTAGAGTCTAGCCATGATGATACCATCACACGAACATGACGAGTGTTATCTTGGAGGTCCATAGAGCATGTGGTAGGGGAATGTACAAAAGTATATATGTCTCGGTGTCCCCAACACCATCTGAGCAGAGATTGTATGGATGGAACTAGTTATCTATCCTGCCCAGATCATTAATTTGTGTGGATTGACAGGAACAGTTGCTCCCAATGATTTAGATTGTTTTAGATTGGAAGGAGGAGGATAAGTGTAGAGGACACCAAGAATCAGATGACCTCTGAGCAAGATGATCTGCAGCTGAGGGGTGCAGAATGACCTTTGGGCCATTCGTCCATAGGTGCTCCTCTTGGAGAAAGACCCCGAGCCTTAAGCACGTAGTCATTTGTTAATACTCCCCTCACCTGTGTTGTAAGGTCTCAATAAAAGGCTGGTACAGGCTCGGTGCCTGTGGCTCAAGCGGCTAAGGCGCCAGCCACACACACCTAAGGTGGCGGGTTTGAATCCCCAGCCCGGGCCCGCCAAACAACGATGATGGCTGCAACCAAAAAATGGCCGGGCGTTGTGGCAGGCGCCTATAGTCCCAGCTACTTGGGAGGCTGAGACAGGAGACTC
>CAUYQV010026590.1:0-39243 GCA_963574575.1 Galagoides demidoff | reverse complement strand
ATCACAGCTCACAGCAACCTCCAACTCCTGGGCTCAAGCGAGTCTCCTGCCTCCGCCTCCCAAGTAGCTGGGACCACAGGCACCCGCCACAACGCCCGGCCATTTTTTGGTTGCAGCCATCATTGTTGTTTGGCGGGTCCGGGCTGGAGATTGGAACCTGCCACCTTAGGTGTATGTGGCTGGCACCTTAGCCAATTGAGCCACAGGCGCCAAGCAAGATGTATTCCCTTTAAGACTGACCGAGACACTGAAACTCACGATGGTAGCTACTGTTCAACATATAAAATAAAATCAGAAAAAGAACAAAGACATAAGGACTAAAAAAGCAGAGATAAAACTGCAATTGTGCGTTGGATAAATTACAGAAAAAAAATCTTACCAGAATTAACACAAAATTAGAATAAGAGATTCAGCAAGTTAGTAAGAGAAAAGATTCAATTATAAAACTCAAGCCATCCTTGTGTGCTAGCCTGAATAATCAACTAGATTTTTAAATGTAGATACAAAGACAATAAAAACCCAAACAATACACCATCCAGGAATTAACCAAATGAAAAACTCTAGCATCTTTATGGAGAAACATGTTAAAATTCATTAAAAATTATAAGTAAAGGGTGGGTGTGGTGGCTCACACCTGTAATCCTAGCCCTCTGTAGGCAGAGGCAGGGGGATTGCTTGACCTCAGGAGATCAAGATCAGCCTGAGCAAGAGTTAGACCCCTGTCTCTACTAAAAATAGAAAAAGAGACTTCACAGTATTGATCTGGTCTTAAAAGGAATAAATCTCTAATTATCTCTTGAGTTGTCTATTAAATGTGATAAAGTTTTGGTATTTAACCTCTATTAAGATATGGGAGTGGTGGCACATAACTGTAGTCCCAGTTACTCAGGAGGCTGAGGCAAGGGAATCACTCGAGCCCAAGAGTTTGAGGTTGCTGTGAGCTATGACACCATGGCACTCTAGCCTGAGCAACCGAAAGAGACTCTCCTCCAAAATGTAAATAAATAAATAAAATTATAAGTAAAGTTAACTAGAGAGTTATAAATTGATCTATAGAGTAAATTCCAATCAAAACTCCAAAATGAAATTTTGTGAATCTGAAAACTTAACTATAATTTTAAATATTTTACTGTGGATGTCAATTGGAGAATATGAAGAAAGAAAAACTGAAGATATAAAAGAAAAAAGTACCTCTTAAAAATGAATGAAAAGTGAAAATGTGGGGACCAATGTAACAGCATGTCATAAGCTGAGGTAATTGACTTACAAGCTCATAAACTTACAAATATCTATTACAAAAAAAAGGTAAATCAGTACATGATTTTACTCTTAATATATTGTCTTCTCTTGGGGGTTCTTTTTAGCAGTAATCTCACCCAGAGCATTTAAAAATATATATTATTTATATTTAAGAATGAACAAAATATCTTATTCATGATAGCAGCAGTGTAAGATTTTTTTAAAGGTCCTGATCTTACTAGATGTTTATAATTTTACCTGATATTGTCCAAAAGTGCAAAGAAAATATAGCTTCTGAATAGTTGCTTAAATCTAACCTGCCTCTCAGGATCTCAACCTTACTGGGTAAGGGAAGAAGCAAAGAAACCATCAGTACCGTTATTTTGCCAATAAAACAGGCTCTTCTGTTCAGTAGTTGGATTTGAATAACTCCTTGACAGCATATCTCAGCTAATCCAATTTCCTCCCTTCTCAATCCTTCCAAGATAGGGGCAGGGTATATAAAGAGGGACCCTGTGGGAGCAATAGAGCCTCAAACCTCCAGGGTCCTCCCATGCACTCCTCTCCTGCACTGTGGCCCGATCCTGGCTTTGTGTCCCTGGCCTCCTTGGCTATAGGACACGTCTCCTCTGGAGTTTTAAGAATGCCAGGCTGGCACCCACAGCCTCCAGTGAGAATTCCTGTGCATGATAGCTCCTCATCCTAAGTCCAGGCCTTGGCCAGTCCATCAGACATCTCAACTGGTGGAAGGCCAATCCTTGGGTACAAGGAAATATTGCTGGCTGGGGGAAGCCTCAGAGCTGCCCCATGTTCATCACTAGATACTTCCTCCTGCCAGAGCCGCTCCCACATCGCATTGATAAAGCTCTGAGCCAAGGGGGAAGCAGCCCCTATCAGCCTGGAGAGTTATCTGGATTATACATCCTCAGACTCAAATCGCTGAGGGCTTCCCTATGTAGCTAGATGTTTTGATAATTTCAATTATTTCTACCTTAATGGTTTACTGATTTTAATTCCTTGAAGTTGGCCTTAAGGGAAGATAAAAGTTAGGACTTTTTCATCTTTCTGGTCTCGTCTTTCCACCATCCTCCTCTGCCAAATATGTTTATGTTTTCTCATATTCTTGTACAGTAGAAGCTTCCACTCGTTGATACCCTGACTTCTCTCTATGGTGAGCTTATGGCAAAATGCCATGATCTGCTTAAGGTAGGACTCTTCAAGTTAATGAAAGTGAAAGGGAGTAAGAAACATCTTTCTTAATAAAATTGTTTCCAAGAAAGTGAAAAGTCATAATTCTGGACTTTAAATTTTTTGCTTTTTTTAAAAATAGCCAGGTGTTGTCATGGGTACCTGGAGTACCAACTACCCGGGAGGCCAAGGCAAGAGGATTGTTTAGGCCAGAATTTGAGGTGGTTGTGAGCTAGGACACCACAATACTCTACCCCAGGCGACAAAGTGAGACTTTGTCTCCAAAAAAAGAAAAAAAAAAGAAAGAAAGTTTTTTCTCCCTTCCTCCCTCCTTTCCTTCCCTTCTTCATTTCATTGTATTTTTAAAATATCAATCTTAAGCCCTTTAATATAAACAAATATCTTTGGCCACATCAGAGAAAACTCACATACAAAGAATGTGAAAGAGAGAAATGAACTGATAACAAGTAGATAAATAGCTAATAAATAATTAGTCATGGTTACTCTAGTCTTGATTTTGAATGAACCTTAGGTAATATTCTCTAGTTAATCCTCAAAACCTGCGGTCCATGACTGACAGATAACCTATCAGGTGTCCTCAAACTATGGCCCACAGGCCACATGCAGCCCCCCTAGGACATTTATCTGGCGCACTGGGTGTTTTTGCTGCCGCTGCCTGTCCTGCTTAGCAGCCGACTCATCCCAGGACCCACAGTCTGGCCCTCCGACGGTCTGAGGGACAGTGAACTGGCCCCCTGTTTAAAAAGTTTGAGGACCCCTGATCCTACATGTGTGCTTTTGGTCATTTGCTGCTCTCAGTTTTGTGAATTAGCCAAGTTGAAGAGTTGGAAGACTATGGCCTGCAGGACAAAACTAATCTGTTGCCTACTTGTACCAATAAGTATTTCTGGAACACATTCTCCCTCACTTTTACACCTTGTCTCTGGCCACTCTGCTTGCTACAGTGTTAGGACTGAGGAGCCTGCAACACATACCACATGGTCTACAAAGTCAAAAACGCTTGTCTGCTCCTTTATAGAAAAAGGTTCTAACCTAGTCCATTGTTAGAAAGCACTAAATTTTAGAAGATATTTTTAGTGCAGAGAGGAACTCAGTCTTTCAGTAACTTTCTGTTATCAGTCCTCATTCTACTTTTGAGTGCCACATAAAATGAGATTATCCGGTTTTCCACATGACAAGCCTTCAACTGTATGAACACGGAGCTCAGACCACACCTGGGACTTCTGATGCACAGACTGATACCTTCGGCCCCTCCTTACTCAGCTGGATCACTAGACCTTTCCACATCCTGTCCTTCTCTCAGCGTTTTCCAGTAAATTTCCCAGGGAAACCTGTTTCCTACAATATTCACAGGATCCTTATTAAACATTACATCACTGTGACCTTGAACATTATCTGGTGGGAGATCAAAACTATTATTGGTTAAATGAATATTAAAAATTTGTGCTGAAAAATGTTACAGTTTTAGTGCATTTCCCTTTGTTATTTTATCAGACAGTAGATTTTTGTGTGTATCACCACATTATATGCTATATACTTTATATTATATGCTTTTTATCCTGCTTGTTGCTGAAATGCCATCTTATTTATACATCATTATTTAGCCACATGAAATTCAGTACCTTAGTATACAAAACAAAAATAATAATGCCAACCTCAGAAATATACTGAAGGAGCTCAGAAAATTTCACCCTAAAATATGAATCCTTGGGATAAAGAGTATTTTGAATTAAAGGCCCTTTAATTCAACGGGCATTGGAATGGGCTTTCTATTGTCATAAAAACCAGACCTGCCAAGAACAATTATCTTTCCTTCTCCTTCCTGTTATCTCAAAAGAAAATCAAGAATAATTACCACCAGACCTGGTCAATACAAGGATAATACTTGTCTCTAGGGTGAACTTAATTCCCAAAGAGAATCATTTACAAATTAATCTCTTTCTTCCCATCCATTCATTCCCCCAAGAAGCTGTTCATCCTCCCTGGTAACCATTTGATTATTGCCCCTCAACTGAATTACCTGTGTTCCTCATCTGCCCCCTGCCCTCTAAATGAGGGTACATAAACTTTGGGCCTCACTTGGATATTGGGTGATCATTCTCTGATTCTCCTCATGCACACAGTTAATACATGTGCAATCTCTCTCTCATATTAAGCTGCCCCATTGTGAGTTGATCTTTCAGTGAAACTTCTGGGAATGAAGGGAAAATTTTCCACCTCACCCACAATACACAGGCTCAAAGCTAGAAGACAAACAGACTGCCTTTAAATGTACTCCAAATATTTTTTGAGGAAGGTAGATACTATAGTCTCCATATTTTCATAGTACTATTCCTAGCATGTGTAGGTATTGCTAAAAGTACAAAAATAATCCATATGAATGTAATTTAACTTTTCCTATTGTGGATTAATATCCTATTAAAAGTATTGCATCTGAAATTGAATATGAATACATAAAATATGAACTGGCCCAATCTGCATCCTTTGATCTGCATACTTTACGGTTTTAGTGGAGCCTGAGTTTGTATTCGCCTTTGCTTTCTCTCTCTCTCATGATATTTCTCTCCTTCCTGCTACTTTCTCCTTATTAAACAGCTGTGCTATTCTGATAGGTCTCCTTTGATCCATGACCCACACTATTCAATTCGTTGTTCTTCATCCCATGAATAGCAGTTAAACAGGGTATCCCAATTCTGTACTTCTACACTTGATTTAGAACCACATTGGACTTTTAAATTTATACCTGTCAAATTTCACTTTCTTGGTTTTATTCTATTAAATCTTTTTGAGTCCACATCTTGTCTACAATGCTTATCTATCTTTCCTACCTTTGTGTCACTCACAAAGATGCTAAGCTTGTCATCTGTCATTATTCAAGTTTTGGCAAAATGTTCAAAAAGGACAAAACTCAATACCTGAGCACTCCACCTAAGACCTGAATTTCACTTTCTATTTATATCTATCCCTTACAGGTCATCTATTCACTGATGTGTCTTCAGGTTTTGTCATTGTTCATGCCTAAATATTGTACTGAATTAGGCACTTTAACATGTATGCATTTCACCCTCAGAAAAATCCTATGAGAGATGGGCGGCACCTGTGGCTCAAAGGGGTAGGGCACCAGCCCCATATCCCAGAGGTGGCGGGTTCAAGCTCAGCCCTGGCCAAAAACTGCAAAAATAATAATAATAATAATAATAATAATAATCCTATGAGAGATGAGAGTCTGTGTCTTTCTTTCATCACCAGGGTGCGCTATTTTCAAATTTACCTGAGTCTGGACATTCATTCAAAACATCTAGAACAGATGTTAAATTGTTTCCCAGGGAAACTTGTATGTAGTAAATATTTTGCAGGCCATAGACATTGTCACCATTAGTTAACTCAGCCATTATAACATGAAAGTAGACAAAGAAAATAGGTAAACAAATGTCTTTGGCTGAGTTATAATAAAACTATATTTACAAAAACAGGCAAAAAACGGGATTTGGCCCTTGAACCATGATCTGCTAACCCTTGATCGAGATGACGTGTGCCTTTGATTTTGCTCATTCATGAGCAACATTAAGTTTTGAGAAAATTTTTAGTCATAAAATAGATTCAGTAAAACACAAAAGAAAATATTAAATGTGCTATTTGTTTTCCAAAGGGAAAGAAAGCAGTCTTTGTTTTAGTTTCACATGAATGCTTTATATCTGTGCCTGTGGTCACCTTCAGGGACGGAATGTGAGGGCTGAGTCGGACTTCCACTGAGCAGAGTCACGACCGTGCGTCTTTGTTCCTATGTTCTCAGTGAGTTGCAAGACATCACAGTTTACCTGGACTGGTTGAATGCATGAATGCATTTAATTGTCCAGCTTGAACTGACCCTCACAAAGTAGGGAGATGGCTAAAAAGATTTCTGAATAGAAGTTCCGGAATAAAGGTAACACTAACAATGAAACACAAGGGAACCAGAAAACAGCAGGGCAGCCCTTCTTTATATGGTACAACTACACGAAGCAGTTAAAAAAAACTGTCAGCTACACTGAGTGAAAAAACAACTCTAGTCACAGCTAACAATAAATGCAGCCTTGCCTTGAAATATTGCTGATAATAGAGGATGTAGATGCCCAATGTGTAGCTAGATGCTAAACAATTCCCTGTGTGTTGATACTTTTCACCCCTTCTAATGTAGAGAGGTACAAAGTCCAAACCATCTATACCATACCTTCCTCTGTAAAATCCTCCCTCTGCTTTTTATGTATATACACACAGAATCAAAATCTCATCCCTCTTTAGTTCTTATAGATTGTATCAGTATTTGCAGTAACCAATTCCAAGATGATCCCCAAAGATGCCACCTGCTGGCATCCACACTCAATGTCCTCTCCTGCGTTGTATCAGGGTTTAACTGTGACTGACTCATAAAACATGGCCTGGAGGCTGGTGTGTCACTTCTGAGCTAGCTCACAGAAGACTCGGTGGCTTCTGCTCATGTCTGTCTTCCTCTCTCTCTGCCTCGCTCGTCTGGAGGGTAGGTAGCTTCCGCCTCATGAGGACCCTTGAGCAGCTTTGTAGAGAGGGCCGTATGGTGAGTCAGTAAGGCCTCCCTCGGCCCCCACGAGACTTAGATGTCTGGAAGTAGAGTCTCCAGGCCTGCTGCACTTGGCCGACATCTGACTGCAACCTTACCAGAGACCCTGAACCAAAACCACCCAATTAATCTGCTGCCAAATTCCTGACCCACTAAAATTATGAAATAATCAATATTTATTGTTTTAAGCCACTAGGTCGTAGGATACTTTGTTATGCAGTGTAGATAACTATTACAATATTATAAGTCACTGCAAGACAAAATACAAACTACGCATGACTGTCTCCCCAGTAATTTACCTAATAAACGTAATAAATGTGAGAATACAGTTTTTGATTGAATCATATTCTCAAAATGTCTTTTGTCCCATTCCTCATCCAATTAAATTCACAAATTATTCTATAGAATTCCTCCCTACCTTTTTTTCACTGCTCCATCACTCCCAAGAAGCTCCAGTGTGGTTTCTCTCACTGATCTATTCACCATGTTGCCATTGGGTTCCCCCCCCCCATTTTGCTCAATAAGTTGAAATGCAGGTATCTAGGGGCAATCCGAGCTCCCTTCTCAGGCTTTCCAGTTTCTGCACACTCCCCATTGCTAAGCAGCAAACTCAGTAACAACATTTTATAACTAAAAAGGACCTTTGTACAGAGGCCCTACTAGTTGAGGTCTAGAAAGAATAAGCACCCTCCCCAAGCTCACAGTGACAGGCCTGAAGCAGAGGCCAGGAATTCTCTTTCTCCACCCGGTCCTCTTGCCACTTCTCCACTTTACAATAAATTACGCTAGTGCGACAGTTAATAGGCTGAGGAGCCATAGGGAAAATGACTGAATCGAAGTCCCTGTTCTTTACGGCCTCCTTCAAGTCCTATCACAGCTCAATTCCTGTTTATTATTTCTATCATGCCAAGTACTCCCATTTATGCAATAAGGACCAGATTTTATAAAAAGAAAATAAAGAATACCAAGGCCAGAGGAAGTTACAGTCACGATTTATTTTAAGACCCTTGTTTTAAACAATGTTTCTTTTTCCAGATTTCTGGACAGTTTTGTCAGAGTAACCCTCCACCTGCCGGGGGTTTTTCCCTTGATCCTGGCTATGATTATGAGTAATGACTCCCAGCTGTCCCCTCTGTGGTGCAATCGCCCTGTCTGTGTACTTAGTGACTGAGAGGACACTGAAGATGGGGAAATGGGTATATGTGCATATTCCAAATACACATATGGAAATGGATATTGACATGCATATTAGTAGGATTCCCACCGAGATGTAGCTCAGTTGGTGAGACAAGATGAGCCACCTGCTGAGGAGAGGGGATGCACATGTGGAGAACTGTTTTATTCATCTCTCCCTGTTTGATCAGGTTCCATCCAACTTCTTTTCCCAGAGGAAGTGCTATGAGGTTGAAGAGCTTTTTGCAATGATTTCAACTAAATTGAGGGGGCAAAATGGAGCCGATCAGTCTGAACTCACCATTTAAGAACTAGGGACAGATCTTATAGTTCAACCTACATAGTGAATTATGAACAGTAGGTGTATTAGGATTAAAAAATAGTTGAAAAATTAAAAAAACTAATATACCCAATGATAACCTATGAATTCATAGAGAAAAGTTGTTCTCAAAGTATTCTACATCAGCAATTTTCAAACATTTTTCTTCCATGTTAAAAATGCTATTTTCACATGTTTCATAATATATATAGGTATATACAGAATTTTAAAAAAAATTTTTATTAAGTAACATACTTTCTTCTTCATTTCTTATTTGTTTATTTAATTATTTACTTATTTTTGGAGATAAGAGTCCCACTCTACAGTGCCGTAGCATCAGCTTAGCTCACAGCAACCTCAAATTCCTGGATTCAACCAATCCTCCTGCCTCAGCCTCCAGACTAGCTGGGACTATAGGTGCCCACCATGATATTCAACTAATTTTTCTATTTTTAGTAGAGACAAGGTCTTGCTCTTGCTCAGACTGGTCTCCAACTCTGGAGTTCAAGCAATCCTCCTACCTTGGCCTCCCAGAGTGCTAGAATTACAGGTGAGCAACCATGTCCAATGTTAAGTAACATACTTTAAGATGCATAACCATCAATAAAATCCACACACATGGAGTACAAGATTTGTTAAATAGATGACAGTGTGTTATCTGGCATTCCCAGGATGTCCATTTCAACTCTTCCTCTCAAGAGTGCAAATACAGCCAGATGTGGTGGCTCATGCCTGTAATCCTAACACTTTGACAGTCTGAGGCAGGTGGATTGCTTGAGCTCAAGAGTTTGAGACCAACCTGAGCAAGAGTGAGATCCCGTCTCTACAAAAATAGAAAAAACCCAGCTGGGCGTTGTGGTGGGCCCCTATAATTCCAGCCAATTGAGAAACTGAGGCAAGAGGAGTATTTAAGTCCAAGAGTTTGAGCTTGCTATGAGCTGTGATGCACTTGACCTACGGTGACAGAGTGAGACTCTGTCTCCAAAAAAACCAAGACACAAAAAAACAAACAAAAATAATGCAAATTGAAATAAACTTGAGATAATGATAGTGTTTTACAAAATTTTGCATTTGTTACAATTTAAAGCAACAGTATATATAAACTTTGGTTTTTTAAATATTAACAGTTATAATTTGCAAAAGTCTTCACAGCTGTCGACATAAAGAGTATAGATTTATACCTTTGGTGAGCTCTATTTAACTACAGGACCTATTGACTTTTTAAGGAAATGGAATTAGATTAATACCTTGAAAGATATCACTATGGGGATTTTAAAATGATTAGAAATTTAAACAGCTATCTCGATCATTACATACCAGAAGAATTCACTGAGGACAGCACCATAAAGTGAATTAAGTTTTAGATTCAAAGTGAACTGGGTTCAAATATTAAAAATCTGTTGTGTCATCTACTCAGGATGTGAATATGAATAAGTTACTTAAATTCTCTAAGCTTCAGTATACGCATAAGTGAGGACAATAACTAAATATTTGTCACAAATATTAAATTAAATATCTTAAGTAAAGCCCTTTCTTATACATGGTAGCATCCAATATACATACTACTTCTCCTCCTGAAAATCATTCCATTTTCCCATATGTTTTGATTATTGTCTATTTCTGCTATTGGAGACTAGAATATGACACCCCAAAATATCACCAGAGGAGATAAGAATATACCACCCTAAATATGGATCTTCCCATAGGATTATTTTGAGCTCACTATTTTGGGAAACAGCAGACAGAGGAAAAGCTCTGAAAACAGTGTAAGTTTTTTGTAAAGGAAACTTACAACTATTAAAAAAAAAAAAGAAAGAAAGAAAAAGAAAAAGAAAAATCTCTATTTGTAAGTAATTGTCCCCTCTGTACCAGGAAGAGGAAGATGATTGGCTCACGAGGATCTTATCAATGGTGAAGGTGCCCAAATCATTATACCAAATCTTGCTCTCCTTTGCTCGGCTTTTTCGGGTTATGTTGTTATAACTTTCCTTCCCCACACTTTTCTTCCATTATTTTCTTCCATACTCCAGTAAGTTGGAGTTCCAGGCTATTTCTTGAAGATTTACCCTTTCTCTGAATATCTCCCATGTATATATGTGATATATATGTTACAGAGACCCCAGCAGAGAACTTCAAGGGGTAGAAGATATTGGGGTTTTGGAAAATGTATAGCACTTGGCATGCTGACTGCTTTTAATTAAAGGACATTTGAAGGCCTCAGAAGCAGCCCCACGAGCAAAGTCTCTCTCACTTTCCTCTGCCCATCTGCCTTCCACCCCTCATCCTTTCTTGAAGCAAATCCTAAAAACCAGAATTCCTCTTCCCCAAGGTAGGGCATAGAAACTAGAACTCTTTTCCCCCCACAACCGACTATAAAAAACAGAATTAGTACTCTAATCATCCTACACCCTTCTGTCTAGGACCTGGCTGTAAAGAAATTCTCTGACTCACCCTCGTCTGACAGTAGGTTTTAAGGACCTTTTCACAGGGGTCCTACTCGATACCCAGAAGGAAGGAATGTCTTACAGAGAGACCAAGAAGACTCTGGACAGCCAGGCATTACTGGCTGACCCCCACCAGTCTTCTATAGTTGATCATCCTTTTTTTTCTCCTCTCCTTTCTGTTTGGCTCTCCACTCTTCATGGAATCTAAGCATACAAAGGAATGATGTCCCTTAGGTCACTGTTTCTTCATTCTGAAGTCTCCTGTGTCTCATGAAACTCTTACAATTAAGTAAATTGATTACGCATTCTCCAGCTAGCATGTCTTTTGTCATAGGACTGTCATCTGTAACCCTCATTAAGATGTAAGGGGTGAGGAAATGTATCACACTCTTCCCACCCGACAGGGAAAATGACCCCCCTCCACTGCTCAGCAGCAATCCCGATGCTTTTTATGCTTTCCCAAGTATCATAGCACTTGGAAGACTGGGGACTACTTTACTGAGACTCTCTTACGATGAGGATTCTGCATCCAGTTTGGTTTTGCCAATGAGATGCTCTGGTAAGAAATCTGGAAAGCTATAACCTAATTATAGCCTAAGAATATGGGGAGGGGGGATGGGTGAAGGGAGGGTGATTGGAGGGATTGCCTCTATGGTTTATCTTACAAGGGTACAAGTGAATCTTTCTAAAGTAGAATATAAACATCTTAACACAATAACTAAGAAAATGACATAAAGGCTATGTTAATCAGTTGATGAAAATATTCCAAATTGTGTATGAAAACACCACACTGTACCCCATGATTGCATTAATGTACACAGCTATCATTTAATAAAAAAAAAAGGAAAGAAAAGAGAAAGAAATCTGGAAAGTGAGAAGATGATAAAGGCCACTTGCCTCCGATAGGAGGAAGGCCTGACAAGCCAATTCAGGGTGCAAACTGTTGGGAGGGCCCACCTCCCCCCCGCCCCACTCCATGGACCCGCTTTGGTCAGTTCTGACTTGGCAGTAGTTTCATGAAACGTCCTGATCTCTGAGTGGTAATAGTAGCTTCAGGAACTCTGCATCACAGCAGTATAGGAAAATATAAAAACCTGAAACTCTGACATTTGCTTTTCTTTCCTTACCAATTATCTTATTAGCACCCAATGGAGTTCAAGACACACTACCCTGGCATTTGAGAAAACAGCAGACCCGGAAAAGAAACTCACCTTCTTAAAATCCCTTAAAGCTCTGCCATTCTATTTCTCTATTTAAGAAAATATAAGCACTTGTTCTGCAGGGATTCTGTCCAAAATATTCTTTATAGCTCTGGGAATGAATAATCTTCTCTCACTTACTATATATATATGTAAACCCTTGTTTCTCATTATGTTTGTTCTTTTTTCTGTCCTTACTATGAATTTACATTATAATACGGCTATGTACAACCATTTATAATTGCATTGTCTTAGATTTCTCCAACAGTGAACAAAATTGGTAACTGGAGCCAAGATGGCTTAGGTAAGATATGAGGGACAGAATTGATGTGAATCTATGTATGTTAGGGACTAGTTGGAGTGCTAGGCTGAGGATGTGTTTCAGGCAAAGCCTGGGATCAGGGGGAAACGGCCCAATTCATAATTGTTAAGTCATGGAAGAAGCCCAAGTGCCCATTGATCCATGAATGGATCAATAAATTGTGGTATATGCAGCCTTAAAGAAAGATGGAGACTTTACCTCTTACATATTTACATTGATGGAGCTGGAACATATTCTTCTTAGCAAAATATCTCAAGAATGGAATAAAAAGTATCCAATGTACTCAGCTTTACTATGAAACCTATCATAGTAATTATAGCCTAAGAAGAAGAGCAAAGAGGAGGGGAAGGGAAAGGGAGAAGGTAGGATAGGTGGAGGGAGAGTAATTGGTGGGACCACATCCAAGGTGCATCTTACAAGGGTAAATGTGAAATTTACTAGGTGTAGAACATTGTGTCTTAACACAATAACTAAGAAAATGCCATGAAGGCTATGTTGACCAGTTTGATGAAAATATTTCAAACTGTATATGAAAATACCACACTGTACCCCATGACTGCATTTAATGTACACAGCTATGATTTAATTTTTTTTAAAAAAGTGACATGTTCATTTAGTCATCAGTGTAATCACCATAGGTTGCCATAAAGGAAATAGTGCAGGTGCCAACTATTATTGTCGCTGGTCTAAAATTTGTATTTAGTCATGCTGTCTTAGGAGGAGTTCCCAGCTGGGTGTAGCCTTCAGACCACAAATGGCACTGGGGCCTGGTGTGCATGTCTACCAACCTCGCAGGTGATGCTGCGGCTGCCGCTCCGCAGAGCACACCTAGACAGAGGAGGCTTCACTTAGTAAAAAGAAAAAGTAAGTTGACTTTGCAACTTTGCTCTACAGGGGTAAGATAAGCCATGAGATCAGTTTTTGAAGGCAATAAAAGACCAGCGAGCAGCTGAAGGTTAGCTAGCCAAGGGACAGGTATTGTCTGGGAAGGAAAAAGGCAAGAGGAACAAATTTAAAGTGAGAGTAGATTCTCTGGAATTAATGTGTCCTTATATTATGAAAAGAAAAATTAAGTTAGGTCCAAACATACCTGTTTACTGTTTCTATTTGCATTTAAATAACGGAAATGCTTTAGAAAAGCTGATTTTAAAATTCTGCTTCCATCAAAGATTGTCATTTTGTGCTCCTATAGGATTTGATAAAAACTGTGTAGGAAGATTAGCTTCTCTCACTCCTGTCAAAATAAACCAAGGAGTAGCAGGACAGATAAAGAGTAAAATGTCAGAACCTCCCGGGGATGAGCAGTCAGGGGCAGAGTCCAAAGCTGCAACACTTTAAACAGCTGTCACACCATTGTTATCTTTTGGACACTGGAAAAAGTTATTTTCTACACGATGTTAGCAAAGTTGTGCTGTGTTGCTGTTATAAAGGAGGATCTGTGGGCATCAGAAAAGCTCTACTCCTTGGGCAGCACCTGTGGCTCAAAGGTCGCCAGCCCCATATGCCAGAGGTGTCGCGTTCAAACCCAGCCCTAGCCAAAAAACTGCAAAAAAAAAATTAAAAAAAAAATATATATATGTAAAGCTCTACTCCTTAAAAAGAAGGAGAGTCTTTTTTATTTTACATGTAAATCGCTAAGGACTGGCGCTGGCAATCCAAATAGGAAAGTATTTAATAAAAGTAGCACAGTTAGGAACTGGTCAGCTGTTTACTCCTCACCCTTGAGCAATATTGTAACACTTTTTTTTTCCTGTAAGCAAGGTCTTGTGCCATAGTTAGAAGAACAATTGGTCAACTTTTCATTAGACATGCAAGAGTTTATAATCCGAAAATGCTGGTGACACATAAGTATGTTTTATCTACATCAGAGCATAGGTTTACATATTTACATATCATATTTTAACTACAGTGTTATCTTTCACTAAATATCAGGGTGCCAAAAAATATACACATTTTAAGCAATCTTTTAAAAAGGTGTATATATTTTTTTGGCACTCTCGTATATTGCTACAGTTTTAGGTTTTTTTTTTCCCCCCTTCTTCTGTGCCTAAATTGCTTACTTGCATTTTTTAACCTGTTATTATGTATTTTTTTATTAAATCATAAACACATAGATCATGTACACACTAATGCATCTATGGGGTACAGTGTGCTGATTGTATTATGCTAATTCATAGAGAATTAGGAACACTTACATCATACTGGTTAAGAAACCTACCTCTGGCTTGGTGCCTGTGGTTCAAATGGCTAAGGCGCCAGCCACATACACCTAAGGTGGTGGGTTCGAATCCAGCCCGGGCCCGCCAAACAACAATAATGGCTGCAACCGAAAAATAGCCAGGCGTGGTGGCGGGTGCCTGTGGTCCCAACTACTTGGGAGGCTGAGGCAGAAGACTCGCTTGAGCCCAGGAGTTAGAGGTTGTTGTGAGCTGTGATGCCACTGAACTCTACCCAGGGGGATAGCTTGAGGCTCTGCCTCAAAAAAAAAAAAAAAAAAAGAAAAAGAAAACCTACCTCCATGGTTTGTTCTATATGTAACAACACAGTCAGATAAGATGTTGAGACAGAGAAACACATTTGTAGTCATTTAGATTTAGCTTCAGCTAACATGAAGGTCCTTTTGAAATATATTTAATGGTAGGCTAATTTACAGAGAAATCTGAAATGAAGTCATTTAACTTTCCTAGTAACCTTACTATGTACCACATAAAGGCAGGAAAGTTCAGCATGTATCGTGGCATTGTAAAATATTATTTAATCCAACTCATAGGACTTCAGATACTTTGTTTCTTGTTTCTTGTGTCCTAATAGGTTTAAACCATTTGTAAGTGTCAAGTAGAATTTGAGTATTAGCCCCCAAATCCCTTGTCAAATGATGGCTCATTCTTTCCTTCTCACTTGCTTCCATTCCTTCCTTCATCCCTTTTTCCTTCTCTCCTTCCTTTTTACAGTTTTTAAAAACTGTTTATAAATGAAATCCCCCATGACCGTGGTGGAAAATGAAAAGGAAAATACACATAAGTATATAGACGACGACAATTTCCTATGATGATAGTTTCATGAGTGAAACAGTCTTCACATTTCACCATAGTTTTTCAATGTTTGTATGCTAAATATTTTCTTTAAATTTTACAGAAGGTTCAAAAAAAAAGTAGAAATATGAAATAAGGTTTCTTGGAATTATTCATTTTACATAAAAGCACATTGTTAACAAGTTTAATGGACAATCCAGGTTCTCATTTTAATAGCCTAAATCACTTTTTTCCTGTATAAGGTTTACTTATGTGTTACACATATTCAATCTTTTCAAAAACTTTATTTTATCTAGATTTAATTTTTTGAAATTGCAAATTAAAAGCATTAGCACCCCCTAGTGGTGCAACACATTTTAAGAACAAAGGAGTTCTGTCTACAGCGTGACTCAATTTTTCATTCATTCCTTTTTAATAATGTTTATAATAATTTTAAATCTCCTATTTGTAACATGTAGTTACAAATACTTTCTTGCAATTGCCAAGTAAAAATGGGTAACATAAAGCAATTTAAAAATGTTACAACTAATAGTTTCATTTAAAGAGAAAATGCTCTGTTATGCATTTTTATATTAACATTTTATATCATATATTTCTCCATCTTATGATAATAACAGCATATGCACAAATAACTCAAATTACTTTTAAAATGTAGATATAACTTATCAAATTTGCATAAGAATTAGTGGAGTTTGGATAAAATGCTAGCTCTGATTCAACAAGTTTAGTAGGGCCTAAGATTCCGTATTTCTAGTTAAATTCCCCAAATCTACTAAGAGTACCAATTCAAATAGCACACTCTGAGAAGTAGATAGAAAGAGCATTTACATTTTTTATATAAAGTATTGTCAAATATTAATATTTATCAATATTCTGTATGATCAGATAAATAATAAATAAAGATGTCATTCTTTGTGAGAAAACTTTAAAAAGAGAAATCCTTCAGTAAATTAATTGATGTGTGAGCATCTTATTACCATTTTGTGTGAATAAGTTCACAGACAATTCCCAAGTTAAACCAGTGTGTTTCTTTTATGCCTTTCTGATGTAGAAAGGGAAAAACAAAAAGTTATTTGATATGTATTTCAAATGTAATATTTCTTATCTTAAGATTTTCACAGAAATCTCTGCTTGCACTAAAAATCCATCAGCAGAAGAATACTGACCACAGAACTTTTAGCAGCACCAAACATTCCAGGAACAATGTATCTGGCACACACACAGTTTGGCTCATGATAAAAAGTCAATACATTTAGCTATCACTATGTCACTCCATCAAAAACCATATTCAAACAAAGCCTCCAACTATAACATATATTTCTAATGATTTTGTAGGCAATTATATTGAAAGAACTGGGGCTAAGAAAACATACTCAATGTAACTTCTTCTCAGGGGCACTCTGCCTGTTACCTGTGACATCCAACAGCCGTTTTGGACTCACGGCTGTGATGACTTTTCACTACTAATTTTGCATTGTATTTTGAAGAAGGAAAAATCTACTTTAATGTTAGCTAAATACATTTCTTTATTGTGTTTTATGCTTTACCACATAATATTTCAAGCTTTATATCCTCAGGCAAGAGTTACTTTTTCTGTTTAAATACTTCCAGATAATAATAATTACTCTACTTATCATTATTGCTGTAGACACAGATAGGTATTGTACAGAATGATGCATGCATATGTGTGTGTGTATAAAAAGAACATTTAATACCTAGCATCTTGAATATGGAGATAGGAATAAAAGCAAGACAGGTTTAGGAAACTTTGGGATTGGCAGCCATTTTTGATGTTCCAATAATACAACTTTATTAAATAATAAATGGAAAAGGGGGAAAAAATCTTACTAACATTATAACATAATGTCAATTTATCATAACAAAGTAAGCATGTATGATCATTCAACATGATCCAATTTATTTCCAAATTACAAAATCAAAATTTAAAGAGAGCAATAATCTACCTGTCACTACAAGAAAATGACAACATTTGATTCAATCCCAAACAAAATGACAGGCTCCTGAAGACCAAGATTGACAGCTCTTAATGCAGGTAGACCCTTGAAGGCACATGGATGGTGTTAAGAAGAATCATTACATTGCCTCTGTTCACTCTTAATGCAGGACCCCATTGAAAGTGTTGGGTGGTCAGCGGCTATACTAGGGCTCCACATTGCAACCTTGACACAGATTTAAGATGAGCCATCATAGTGTCTGACTCTGAAGATGATACATCTTTATTCTGACAAAATATCTTTCTTCTCTATTTAAACTGTTTCATAAGATGAAAAATAAGTATCCAACTCGAATGCCTATTTCAAACTCTTGTCCAATGTACCACTGCCGTCTCTGACACATATGGGATTGCAAACATGAGTAGGCAGTAACAGAACACAAGTACTTCAGGGAGTGACAGAATGAAGGATTTGGAAAGTACACTGTTTATAGTGCTAAAAGTAGCAATATAAACTGAAGAGGAAGAGCCTGACACAAAGAATGATTAGGAAGTAGCTGGCATAAGTTACTTTTAGTTTTAGATATTTATTTTTACACTGACAGGTATAGAATTATTTCATTGACATTTTAATAAAATTCACCAAGAATATGAATGTATCACATTAGCTGTCTAAGCCATATTTATAAGCGAAAAATTATAAACTTGTGCTACTCTTGTGCCTTTCTCCAACTTTTCATGGTTTCTTCCTCTGCAGACTTACGATAACTGATAGAGAAGCGTCGTTATGAGTTTAGGTTTCATATAAACTTCTTATTTTGTTTAGAACAGTTTCCAGCTGTGGAGTTAATATTTATTCAAATTTTGGTACATATAAAAGTAAGAAATGTACTTTAATCCCTTTTTTTTTTTTTGAAGATGAAGAACTAGTTCACTGAAGAAGTTATAGTAAGCACAAAGATTCTTCCAATGTGGACCTATTTCGACTACTTCGTACTCTTGAAGAAATTACCACGGCTATAAGATTTTTGACAAATAAAACTACAAAATCCAGTAGAACGTCAAATAAGATCTTCTAAAAGTAGAATACTAGCATCTAATGCACGTGTTTGAGTTTATGTGAAATGGCAGATAATTGCCTGTGCTCAACTATTATACATAAGACAGAAAGAATAATTCATGTTGTTACTCTCATTTCCACTGTAGTAAGATACTTCCTAATTCTCTACGATCTGCAAGAAGTACTGTCTACTCTGCAGTTCCAAAAATTTTAAAGCACAGGGGGAACAACAGAGATGACCTTTGTTATACACTAAATTTTTAAGAGTTTTTTTTTTTTTTTTTTTGCAGTTTTTGGCCGAGGCCAGGTTTGAACCCGCCACCTCCAGGGGTCAGCACCCTACTCCTTTGAGCCAGAGGTGCCATCCATAAACACTAAATTTTTAAAAATTGAGAAAAGATTCTGATTTGTAGATACTGGATAATATTCTTATTTTAATTTTGTGAACAAAATGAAATGGTAGTTGCCAGGTGCAGTGGCTCATGCTTATAATCTTAGCACTCAGGAGGCTGAGGCAGGTGGACTGCCTGAGCAAGGCAAGATCCTGTCTCTACTAAAAATAGAAAAATTAGCTGTCTGTTAAGGGGGGGAGGTACCTATGGTCCCAGCTACTTGGGAGAATGAAATAAGAGGATTGCTTGAGCCCAAGAGTTTGAGGTCATTGTGAGCTGTGATGCCACTGCACTCTACCCAGGGCAACAGAGTGTGACTCTGTCTCAAAAAAAAAAAAAAGAAAGAAAAAGAAATAGTATAGCATATACGATGTGTCAAGTAGGTAATTTCAGGAGGTAGATAATAAACTGAGGTAAAATCTCTATAATTTGTCATAACACTTTTTACCATTTTTCTCAGCATCTTGGATAAAAATAAATATCTCACCTATGAAATATTTACATGTTACTATAAAATAGCAGCCAACATCATTGAAAAGCTGAAACAAAATTAAAAATATTTGTGGTACTAAGTTACCAAGTAATAAAATACATTAAACAGAACACCAGCTTTATTGGATGTAACTAGTATTACTTGGAAAACAATTCAGTAGTCAAATAACGTTGAAAAGTGTTGGGTAAATAAAGTTTAAATTGGTTTCTTAATTATGTAACTTCTCAGTGCTTTTGGTCACTACAGTGAAAAACTGTGAGACAGGAAAACAGTACAAATACTTTTACAAATTTATTTGACCATAAACTAACATTTCATGAGATACATTTTTGATGTCTAATACATAATCCAATGACTAAACTTAAGTTTAATGGGGATCAATGTAAAATTCCATATTTAAATTATATTCAAAAAGGTCAACCAAGTGAATAAAAGACCAGGAGATCTGCCATAGCAGTTCTGTACGAGCCAGGAATGTTAGTATTTTGAGCATAGGAAAACTCCAATGCAGCACGAAGTATCATGCAAGACACATTCCACGGTATTGCCCCATTGGACAATTCCAGGGACACCGTTCACACATGTATTCTGTGTGGAAGCACGTCCTTGGAAATCGCTCGAAGAGTTTTCAGTACCAGCCCTAAGTGTCCAAAAGATAGAAGGTGGTGCACTATATTGTCGTCTCAAATTGTCCTGGACATCACTTTTAACGAGAACAGGCCTCTGTCAGCTGTAACTTTAACAAACAAGCACGAAATACTATTTGCACACAACTAATAAATGTGTCTTTCTCATGCATCTACAGGTCAGTTGGACGAGAGCTGCTGCTGATCTCAGCTGGGCACAGCTGCAGACTGGACCTGGGCAGCTCCAGGTGTTCCTCACTCTCCCTTGGACCAGCTACGGCTGGTGCATGGCTGCTCATGGGGGTGACCCAGATGCACAAGGGAAGCGGGAACATGGTGGCTTCTTAAAGGCCTGCTTTCAGAATGGACACCCTTCCATTTCCACCCGCATTTCATTAACCAAAGCAAGTGATAGGGCACAGACTAGATTTGAGTGTTGGGAAGAGCCGTATAGTCTGTGTTTAGTAGGAGGAAGTACAACATTACATAGCTAAGGGCGCGGATGCGGCACAGGGTAAACCCGAAAGCAGCATTTCACGTATCACAGCCTTTAGCTAGAGTCGATCATGAACCGAGGTCTGGGATGGAGAAAGCCCTAAACAACCAGGGCATTGTGGAGCAGTTGAAGAAAATGAATGTGCTTAGCAGAAGGAAAGTAGGCTTGGGGAGCCATGGACCTCCTCCCCAACTATTAGAATGGCTGAGTATGAAAGAGAGCTTGAAATTATGAAGAGGTGCCTCGGGAGATTGAAAGGTAATAATAGAAGCAGAAATTCAAGCCCCGATATAAAAAAACAAGTCATGTGTTATCATTACCCATGATGTTTGGGAACATATGAAATCTGTCAGAGTCAAAGTGGCCATTATCATATCCTGCTAAGCTTGGCATTTTCAGGAACCAGACAGCAGGCATAAAACCCAAACATACTGTTTATGGGGCACTAAAGTGCAATAATCAAATCTCAGCAAATAGAAGTAAAATACGCTTAAGAGTACCCCAAAGTATAGTTTCATGCAGTGCAATATTTCTGTAACCTGCTAAGAAACAAAAAACCATACACACAGATCAAGTTGTAGGTAAGTGAAGGGGAATTCTTTTTGTAGATCATCCATGTTAGGTTAACATATATATGTATGTAGATCTGTATATGTGTGTGTTCTGAGAATTATATGGTAAATTGTATTAAAACATATATATATAAAATATATATACACACAAGAAATACTGATTATAACGCTGCAATATGGCTCCGAAAAATATTTATTATTCATGGGGTGGGAATGTCAGCTGGGTAGTGTAACATGCATTCTTAGCACACAGTTTTAACAATGTCTTCAGATATAAAACATTAAGGTGACAAATGATCTCACTTGGAAAGACCAATTGTCATCAAAAAGTATTAAGAATTTATTTGTTTGAAATACAATGTATACAGAGGATGCCAAAATGTATACACATTTTATAAAAGGAAAAACTGTATTAAAATTATCATATGGAAGTGATATTTGATTTCTGCAATTATAAGAGGTGCTCAAACATAATTTACATTCACCTTTATTACTGATATATATTGAGCATTATAATTTTAATACAGTTTTTTCCTTTCTTAAAACATGTATACATATTTTGGAATCATCTGTATATAGAAAATTATGTGCTACCTAAAGGAATTTAGGTCAATGATGGACTGCATATAAAACAGTGGTCTCGGCTCAGCGCCTGTGGCTCAAGTGACTAAGGTGCCAGCCATATATATCTAAGGGGGCGGGTTCAAATCCAGCCCGGGCCCACCAAACGACAATGATGGCTGCAACCAAAAAAAAAAAAAAAATAGCCAGGTGTTGTGGCGGGCACCTGTGGTCCCAGATACTTTGGGACGCAGAGGCAGGAGACTTGCTTGAGCCCAGGAGTTGGAGGTTGCTGTGAGTTGTGATGCTACAGCACTCTACCCAGGGTGATAGCTTGAGGCTCTGTCTCAAGAAACAAAACAAACAAAAAAACAACAGTGGCATCATAAGATCACACTACCATATTTTTATTGTAGCTTTTTCCATTTAGATATGTTTATATGCACAAATACTTTTCATTGTGTTACAACTGCCTACTGCAGTATTCAGCATAGTAAATGCACAGGTTTGCAGCCTGAGAGCGGTGAGCTATATCATATAGCCTACGTGTGTGGGCTATGCTATCAAGGTTTGTGTAAGACATTCTGCAATGTTCACACAATGTTGAAGTCATCTACGGACATATTTCTCAGAACGTATCCCTGTCCTTAAGTGACACGTGACTGTGTATATTATTTTACATGTATCACTGTTAGTCTTCAAAAGGCTACATGTTTGCCTGTCATAGCAGATGAAGACTCAATCAGTATGTTCATACACTGAACTCAATGTGAGCCACAGGAGCGAACACCCAGGTGTCATTGGCATTAAAACATAAAAAGAGGACGGGTTTGCAATTTCCCTGTGCTTCTTCATACTGTTATGTAAGTGCCACTTATTTATAAGTCATGATAAGACAAGCTTGAACACCAAACAATTTTTCCTTGCCTCTTTTTTATATATTTTTTTTCTTATTTTTATTTTTTTGAGACAAAGTCTTACTCTGTCACCCTGGGTAGAGTGCTGTGGTGTGTCATCATCATTCACAGCAACCTCAAACTCTTGGGTTCAAGCCATTCTCCAGCCTCGGCCTCCTGAATAGCTGGTACTACAGTCACCCACCACAAAGCCCAGCAACTTTTCCTGTTTTGGGGACAGACGGGTCTCACTCTTGCTCAGCCTGGCCAAACTCTTAAGATCAAGTGATCCTCCAGCGTCAGCCTCCTGAGTGCTGGGATTGCAGGCATGAGGCCCTTTACCTCTTGTTTATACCTGTTCACCAAAACATGGACACCCACTTACATTCAGCTCTCCCACTGACAGACAAGACAATAGGCACAGCAGGCTTAAGAACAACTGTGAAATTGTCTTGCAGACAGTAGGTGCTCAATACCTATTTTTAGATGATGAAACGATAGATCATTCCCACTCGACTTGCTACTGAATTCTCTCCCACATTGTCTTCAACTTCAGGGCAGTACGACTGAACTGGAATCCCACTTGACTTCCATGGTCCCAAAGGGTAGTATCTTCCTGGGGTATTAAAAAAAAAGGCCTCATCCCTTAAGGAGGCACACCAACAAACAAATCTGGCCTTGTGATTAAACGGCCTAGGAGTAGCCCAGGCACAAGGCATCTCCTCTGTGGAGGGCGAGGCTCACGGTGGGCTTTCTGCACAGCGCTGAGGTTGACACATGCATGCTTTAGACATTTAGTTCCCAAGAGTGGACATGCTCCTTCCTCCAGGGTTCTGGTCTTCTCCGCAGCATAGTGCTACTTCCCAATGATTCCCTTGAATGGGCAAAACTTCTTCTATCAGCCTTCATGATCAGTAGAGGGCAACACAATTGCCCACTCCATTCTCTCGTGTAGATAAAACTCCTTTGTTCCGGGATTCCGAGCCAGATACTTAGCCTGCACCATCTCATTTAACACTTCTGACCATTTGTGTAGGTATTATGCGACATCCACTATAATGAGACAACTCCAGGAGTTAAGTTGGCACTTCTCATACTTAACGTACACACATCTGACTGTGGAATCTTGTTAAGATGTGAATTATGAATCAGCAGTTCTGGGGTTGGGACTGAGATTCTGAGTTGGTTGCAAGCTCCCAGGTGAGGACTATACTTCTGGTTCAGGAATACCCTTTGAATAACAAGAGTTTACAGACTTATGTCACCGGGCTTATACTGTGGTCAAAGATTCGAACCAGTGTACTGGTTTTGAAATCTGTATCACTGACATCAGGCCCTGGTATATTTCAAGCTGTGTAGAGTTAGATAGGAGAACTTCAGCTAATATTGAATGCACCACAAACATTTACAATGAAGTCAGTTTGCATTTTTGTTATAAGCAAGAGGGTTGTCCTCTTGATCACAGGACATCAAAGCCGTATTGCTGAATACTGACAATCTTGGTGGGATGTGAATTATTGCTCCCATCACTGAGTGTGTTTGCACTTTAACTAGATTATGAGGGTGGGTGGGGAAGCTTTATAAGGATGAGGGAAAAAAAAAAAATATATATATATGGAAATTAGGGTAAACAATAAAAATCATCCCACTTTTTTATTTTATTTATTTTATTTTATTTTGAGGCAGAGTCTCACCTTATCACCCTCAGTAGAGTTCCAAGGATCACAGCTCGCAGCAACCTCAAATTCTTGGACTCAAGCTATTCTCTTGCCTCAGCCTCCCAAGTACAGGTGCCCACCACAATGCCTGGCTATTTTTTAGAGATAGGGTCTTGCTCTTGCTCAGGCTGGTCTCAAACCTGTGAGCTCAGGCAATCCACCCACCTCAGTCTCCCAGAGCACTAGGATTATAAGCATTGAGCCACCATGCCCGGTCTCCAAATCATCTCACTTCCTAAGCCAGATTCAGCTTCACACGCCGCTGGCTAGTGGCTATGTGTTCAAGACATGTTCAGGTTTGACCCCTGGGAATGGTTCTGATACTTTGAGGAGAGAAATTGTCTTTAATATAGAAAAATGTGGACTTCCAGCAATTATCTTGAAGATATTATGAAATATGAAAGAATGAATAGGAAGAGGGAGCGAGCAATGAGAAGAGACTCAGTCTGCGAAAACCGAAGGAAAGAGCAGCCTGGACACAGGTGCTGGTGCTGGGGACGTCACTGGGGAGCTCTTGTTTTCTTCAAGTGCATTTAGTTATTCAGACGGGTTCTTACTTCAGGAAGGCATGCCAGGATGCCTCAGAGACAGCTTCTAAAACACTAAAGTCAGCAGTATTTGTCCTCGAACGCTAATGACACTGACATTGTCCCCTGAATGTTTTGCAGATGATACTTTCAATCAGCTACAAGATTTGGAATACTCTGTTGACTTAGCTAAGCTGCAACATTTGCTGGGCTGTTGTTTGTTGAGCTCAGGTTTCAGCGTGGCCACAGGAGAAACCTGCAGGCTGTTTGGCAGGGGGGAGTGAAGCAGTACCCACGTTTAGCCCAGGGAGGTCTGACTGCCCCGGCACTGCTGTTGTCCTGGGTGCATCCCATCCAGCCGCTGCCAGATGTTGCCTTGGGGTCTGTGACCCAGGCCTGGACAAGAGGACTGGTTTCTCTTGGGAGTCAGCTGCCTCTCTGAAGGTGGACGCCTGGAGGAGGGGGTCAGGGCTGCAGTTGGTCCCGGGGTTCCGGTTCAGCTCTGCCCCCTCCTCCATCTCGCCCATCTTTTCTTCTTCTTCACTTCCTGCTCCTCAGATTTTAGCCCCACACCAGATGTAGAAGCAACAGACCTCACACAGACCCATCAGTTCCCACCATGTGCACGGTGAAACCCTATAGCAACTTCTCTACTCTGTAAAATTCTTAATACATTTTGTTTTCTTAAGCAAATTCTTTGTCAGCAGGTCTCAGCCTGTGGGTCGTGGCCCACAGGAACTGTATTAAAGGGCCACAGCATTAGGAAGGTTGAGAACCATTGTTTTATGTGATACAGAATTAGTCTAAATTTGCTTTTTTAAATAAGGGTAAGTATGAAAAGATTAAAGATCTTATCATGGAGGGCGGCACCTGTGGCTCAGTGAGTAGGACCCTGGCCCCAAAATCCGAGGGTGGTGGGTTCGAACCCGGCCCCAGCCAAACTGCAACAACAACAACAACAAACATCTTATCATGGAAACCTGTACCTTATATTGCCCTTATAAAGGGCAATAAACCAAGTGGATATTTATCTGCAAAGATAAGGGGGTGAAGAGAAGAGAAGCCATCTACAACAGGAGGTGACAAAAGTCCCCAGGCCAAGGGCAATTTGCTGTCTGTTTCTTCAAAAACATTTAAATGGGACAAAGTCATGCCCATTTATTT
The DNA here is from genome assembly GCA_963574575.1 of Galagoides demidoff. Classification (NCBI taxonomy): domain Eukaryota; kingdom Metazoa; phylum Chordata; class Mammalia; order Primates; family Galagidae; genus Galagoides; species Galagoides demidoff. The sequence continues at coordinate 13,271 of CAUYQV010026590.1, read as the reverse complement.
ACTTATTATCTCTGACTTCTAGCAATAAAGGCAGTTAGACAGTACAAGAGAGACTACATGGTCTACAAAATCTAAAATATTTATTGTCCAGCTCTTTACAGAAGAAGTTTTCCAGTCCCTGTTGGAAAGATAGAATCCTTTTTACTTGGTTCACTATTAAAATATTATCAATTTGTGTCATATGTTGCTAGAATTTCTTATATAAAGATGTGTCATAAGAGGGTTATAAAAAATTGGAGACTTTATAAACTCTTCTGATCTCGTTGTAATTTAAGTCTCACACAGTTACGATTGACAGGCACACCTCACTTCATCCTGCTTCACCTTATGCTGCTTCATGGATACTGCCTTTTTTACAAATGAAGCTTTGTGCAATCCTGAGTCAGGCAAGTCTATTGGCACCGACAAACTTTATCACTATCTCATTTTAAGAAATTGCCACAGCCACCCAGCCTTCTGCAGCCATCACTCCAATCGGTCAGCAGCCATCAGTTTAAGGCAAAACCCTCCACCAGCAAAAAGATTAGGCCTTGCTGAAGGCTCACATAATGACTGTCACTCTGTAGCATCCCCTAATCACTAATCACTGTAATTAAGGGATGTACATTGGTTTTCTACATAATGCTACTGCACACTTAATAAGTTATAGTGTTATGTAAGCATCACTTGTAAATGCACTGGGAAGCCAAAGTAATTTGTATGACTTGCTTAATTCCACTATTTGCTTGATTGTATGGGTCTGTAACCCAACCTGCAGTCTCTGAAAGGTGTGTCCGCACTTTTTTGCTAAACATGGTAAAATACAAACACAGCATTTCAATTGCTCCACATGGTAATGCAGACTCACAGATTAAGACTGAAAGCTTCAAGAGTCCATTAAACTTCCCAGTATTATACAACTAGATGACAGAGGCAATATTAATACCCACGTCTTATGCTGGCCTTTAAACCTGAAGTATTCCCTAGCAATATTTATACTAAATACACTATTTAGTAGACTCTTACTACTAACTAAATCAGTAAGCTAATACTTCAAAAAAAATAGAAATAAACAGTACTTGATATAATTACTTGCAAAATTACAGCTAGATAGGACTAAATCTTAGCGTTCTACAGCACTGCAGGGTGACTACAGTTAACCACAATGTATTATACATGTATAGAATTTCTGTTAGCTACATGGAGTATATGGAATATTCTCAACACGAAGCAATGATCAATGTTTGTGGTGACAGAAATGCTAAACACCCTGATTGATCAGCCTACATCATATATATTAAAAAATCACTGTGTACCTCATAAATATGTACAATATGTCAACTTAAAAAGTAAAATGAAAAACAAAATAATTCCATGAAATTTTAAAAACACAACTTTACAAATAACTAACCATTTTTCATACAAATGTATAAAATTGTACGTGTTTTTGAAACGTTTAACAGAGAAAATAAAAATATAATCAAAAGCCAGTTTTTAAAGGACTGTAAGTCCTTAATAACAGTATCTCGACTAAGCTTCTTATTTGGCCAACTTCCACCTTATCCTTTTATGCATACTTTGTACCTTCTTCAAGATATTCCCATTTCTTACATTATTATCCATTTTGGGTATATCTATATCTCTTTTTAAAAATCCCTATAGCTACAAATATCTCATTTTTAAGAATCTCATAACAAACCCTCAACATCCCATTTCAAACATTCTATTTAAAGTTAAAATAAAAGAATAAATCTTAGCCCATGCTGCTAGATCACATAGTAGCTTAAGTGATATTTGGATGAATTTTGTACTGTGGATCACTCCTCCTGAGATTAGAAAGCTCGTGGCATTGAGATACAAAGATAGACCCATTCAGCTATGACCATTATTTAAGCTTCTACAATGTGCTATATTTCTCTTTTGCCCCTTAAATGCTCATTCCTTTCTCTTGTTTTCCCTCACCCCTCTTTGCTCTCGTCTTTCCTTTCTTCCTTGGAAACAAGGTTGAAGACAGGCCCGCACTGCAGGTCATGCTCAGAGAATCTGGGGGGATTGAGGGTGCTGATTCATTTTGGCTTTACTCTGTCTCTAACTACGGGCACGCAGCTCCGTCTTTCAGGGACTCGGTTTGCTCCCTAAGGTGTACTGAGAATAAGTTACCAAGCGTGATCTCAAAAAGGCCCACACCTGGAAGAGCACAGTCCGTAGGAGAGCAAAGGTCCAATTCTACAAATATTGTGACTGCAGGGCTCCAGGTCACCCAAAAGGGTAGGAGCAAGGGGGCCAGTCTGGGTGGGCAAGGACAGAGGAGAAAAGGGGCACAACATACAACAGGTGGCCGTAAAGTTCATGGGCAATTTAAAATTATTTAGACTTCTAAAATGCACGCTATTTTTCTCTTTTGTCCCTTAAATGCTCATTCAATGCTCCCTTTTGTCTTTTAAATGTGCAATTTTAACTTGCACATGAACTTTATGGTCACCCTGTATAAAGCAGAAAAAAAAAAAGATATCTGAAAGCTCAAAGAAATGAAGGAAAGGAAAAGGAATGAAAAATTCCCTGCAGTTATTTCTACCGGCCCTCATTGGGCCAAATGGAAGAAAAAAGGCACATAAGATGTTTTTGTGGGATGGATCTGGTGACTGGAACTGAGGCCCCTACCCATGACCCAGCTCTAAGAGGCTGTGCACAGCCGTCTGTTTCATCCTCCAGGGTGGGCAGAGAGACAACATGCTCCTCTGGTCCTTTGCACATCTGCTTTCAAGGTACCTTGTAAAATCTAGACCAATCTCTCTTTCTCTCTCTGTCTTCCTCTCTCTTTTATTCTCTCTTTCTCTCTAGAAGAAAAATCTAACACTGCAGATTCCATTAAATCTAAACACTTGGCTTATATGTTATAACTTTCATGGACTTGTCTTCCACTGACACATCTCTGTTTTCATCTGCTTTCTCTACCATTGGCTCTCTCTGACCCTGGCCTTTGCCCTGGTGGCTGCGGATCACAGATCAGACCAACAGGCTGGACCAATGAGGGAGTGAGGCCCCAGCAAGAAGGGCAAGTGAGGTGGTGGAAGCTGCCGCCACCTGGACCTGTGCCCTGTTTTGGTAGAAATCTTCCCCAACCTGGTGCAGGAGTAAGACCTGTGTCTCAGCCATCCAGAACCAGGATCAAGGAAGTTTATAGGAAAAGGGTACACTATATATATCAGGCCACACATTTTAGTCTCAAATCAGTGGTACTCAACCTTCCTAATGCCGCGATGTATTTTCATTGTTACAAAGGGGTCGTGACCCACAGGTTGAGAACTGCCTTCTTTATTAACACTTAAATAAAGAAACAAATATAAATAAAACACCATGAAGTGACCGAGTATGCAAGTCAACCCCAACTCGAAAGTCCGCTCAGCCTTACCCGCTGTCACTTTCACCTGCCAGGCAGCTTGGCCAGGACCTCACAACACAGTGGAAAAATGCAAACTGAGAATATCCAAAAAGATAAAGAATCATAGAGGTGACAGGGGACTAGAGAAAATGAGGAATGCTGTGTTTAGTCTTTGAGAAGTAAGGATCAGACTGAATTGGCTCAGTTAACTGAAAAAGAAGAGACAGGTGGGAATAATGCGATTATATTAATAGAAGCTTCAGAAGAGGCCTTGAGTATTAAGGGAGTGAGAGGCAGAAGGAGACCATGGAAAAATCATTCGAGCCCCCAAATCATTTGGCAAACCTGACCTCTTTTTCCCTAAAAGTGCTGAAAAACTAAATGCAGGGTGAAGACTGATGTAATACACTATCCTACGGTCACCATGTGAAAAAGGCAATAAAACTCATTCTTTATTCTGAGGATCTGAAATTTCTTTATTGTGAGAGTGAGTACATAGTGAAATAGCAGCCTAAGTTTTATAAACATACTATAATACAATGTAACTTTAAATGTAACTGTAGGTTCGATTCTGTGGAAACACTGTAGCCAAGACTTTCTCCTTTACTATTAACTATAAAATTGTGATGTCATTTTAAATGAGGTCATCCCACCCTAAGGAGAAGGGGACAAAGTCCACAGCAGAGCTGGCAGTCAGCCCACTGGCTCAGGACTCCCCTCTTAACACTGAGATGCCCCTATTTCAAGTTTACACCCCTTTCTACATAAGGAACTAACCTGCATAATATGTAAAAAAGGTGTCACACTTCACAAACAGGGTACACTTCCCAGGGTTCATTCTGAGTCAGCAGGTTCTACGATCCCTTTGGAATTGCCTCTAAGATCAAATGAATCATTCCAAAGAGAGAAGATAAGAAAATATGTGGTGAAATTAACATTTTTTTCAATGAGCTGAAATTAAAATGATCAACTATATTTTTACCTGTTTTGTTCCTTTTAAAATATATAGTCATTCTTTTTTTAGAAAAAATGTTTTTTGCAAGTGTCATTTTACAGAGTTTATGAAAACTGCGGGCTTTGTTTCTTTGTAAAAGATAGAAATCTTAGAAATAAGAAAAAAAGTTCAGGTGGGGTGGCATCTGTGGCTCAAAGGAGTAAGGCATTGGCCCCATATGCCGGAGGTGGCAGGTTCAAACCCAGGCCCAGCCAAAAACTGCAAAAAAAAAAAAAAAAAATTCAGGTAAATATCACACTTACAAAATGTAAGGCACACAGGACTTGCCTTACTAAGAAACAGTTAAGAGCAGGCTAACGCAGTGAAGGTCTATGGACTCTATGGTTACATAATATAGCATTTTTTTTTTAATTTTGAAAGTTAAATAAAGTACAGGTATTTCTTTTTCAGATACACTTTTGCCTTATCTAGTCAATACTAATTATTGTGCCAAAGCTCCCGGCAGATTTCTGCCCCTACGTTGACTGAGTAATTCTGCCTTCCTCTACGTCTGATCGGGTCTGTGTCTCCCACCTTCCTTCATTCCCCCCAGAAATCTGCACAGGTTTCTGTTCTGTCACTCATCATAATGGAATTGTTCAATGACATACCTGTTTCCTCACTAATCTGTGAAAGTTTTGCATTATTTATTTAAGTCCCAGTGCCGTAGACTACAAACTCAGGCACAAAATGAGTGTTGATGGAGTTAATGTCGTTTTTCTTTTTAATTTTAGCTCCCTCAGGCAGATAATCCCCAATCTGAAACACCAGCCCTCCATAACCTCCTAGTTGGCTTTTGTTTGAGCTCTCTTTCTCCCTCTGGGGCACAGGGATCTATTAAGGAAAAAGAAAACACTTCTTAAAGCCCTTTAAAAGTTGGGGTTTTTTTTAAACTTGCACAGGCTTTTGTTAGGGTCACTCACCGTTTCTTATGATGGTTCCAATAAACACAGCTTTTTGCTAATGCTTCTATTTTCCTGACTCAATCTCAAGCCCTCCTCTGTAAACAGAGCTGGATGTATTTAGAGATAGCACAACTGTGAAATCTGCAAGGATAGATTTTCAAAATACAGGCAGCTAAGGCCCCGGGACATGTTTCATGTGTCTCCACATACATCTTTAGCTTGAGAAAGAAACTGGTATTTTAAGTTCGAAGTATTTCTATCTAACCAGGTTAGATGATTTCTATGAAGCCTTGTCTGATGAATGAAAACGCTGAGGATATGGCAGTGTTAGCAATCTTAGGGGGGTTAATGGGTAAAGGAGCTCCTATAGACCATGTTGCTTAATTTGCATTCTGTGCAAGGGAACAGCCCCCAAACAACGGTTTAATATATTCTTGAAAGTCATCATGTTCCTAATACAGTGGCCTGAAACCAAATGAACTGTGTCAGTCAGGAAATGGGTCTTTTAAACATTTATAGTCATATGCCACAAAATATGGCTTTGGATACAGGACCAGCAGTCATGTATAACCATCAAGGTTAGGGTGTATATAGAAATCCTCAGTCATTGAGGAAAGTTTAATCTGTCAACATTTGACAGGTAGTAGGAATGCCAACAACGTCTCAGATGCTGGGCTAAATTTCCAGGTACAAAAATAGCAAAGACCAAGTCTTAACACTCAAGGAGCTCCCAATCTGAAAAGAGACTGGTATTTACACTCAGGCTTATAAACAAGTAAGTTATGAAATACAGTTATACACCCAGGGCTTTTGTCCCAAATACTTTTCCCTTCCCCTTTTATTTCACTTCCATGAAATAATGCCTTTTACAAGACTGGGCACGGCAGCTCACATCTGTAATCCTAGCACTCTGGGAGGCCAGGCTGGGTAGATCACCTGAGCTCAGTAAGACCAGCCTGAGCAAGAGTGAGACCCCATCTCTGCTAAAAACAGAAAAAAGAAAATAAGCCTGTCTGTTTGGGAGGCTGAGGCAAGAGGATCACTAGAGTCCAAGGGTTTGAGGTTGCTGTGAGCTACGATGACATGGCACTTTACCCAGGGCAACAGAGTGAGATTCTGTCTCCAAAAAAAGAAGAAAAGGTTTTTACAAAAAACTACACACAATATCGTCATCCTGTATTTTCCTCCCATTCTTCCATGCTGCCCCCCACAACCACCACTGTTCTCTGTAACTATATGTGTTAGGACTGTCTACACTTCCCTTCCAATTTTCAAATAATTAAGAAGCTCAGATGCTGATAAATGGTGCCTAGCACAGTAACTACCTCCGGGTGAAACTGCAGAAATGATTTACTGAATGTTGACTGGAAATACATCCCTTGGTTGACTTAAAAGAGCAGCTAAAACATGAAGAAAAGTCATAAAGAGAAGGTGTTTCCCAAGGATCAGATTCATTTTAGGATCATGTTCTCACCCTGCCAAATACAGATCATTTATTTATTGTAGCTTTTGGCCGGGGCCAGTTTTGAACCCGCCACCTCCGGTATATGGGGTCAGCACCCTACTCCTTTGAGCCACGGGCACGGCCCCAGATGTTTTGATTAATGACCAATCCCACATATGACAGGGGTCTCATATGTTTCTCCATAACGGAGCTGAAAAATTCCTATCGCCTCATGATGTTGTAGCTGTGTGCTGCTGTAGCAAGACAAATTACCCACGTGCTTGTGAAATGCTGGCATAAACCAGCTGACCACGCTGCCGGTCACACAAATGTCTAGCACACACATTAATCTACTGCACATAGGACTTGAGAACAAATGCTTGTGTTATTGGTTTGTGTCTTTACTGATTACCATTCCTTTAGAGTGCACCCCTTCTACTTGAAACACAAAGTTAATTGTAAAACAGCCTCAGGCAGGTCCTTCAGGAGGTGCTCCGGAAGAAGGCCTTGTTATCCTAGGAGATGGGGGCTCCACCTGTGTTACTGCCGCCTCTGGTGGGACGAGGTGGGAAGGAGGAAAACAGTGATACTGATGAGCCTGACTCTGTGTAAGCCTAGGCTCATGTGGTGTTTGTGTCTTAGGTTTCAACAAAAAAGTATAAAAAGGAGAACACACAAAAATTTAACAACAGAAAATAACTTATAAAATAGAATATAAAGAAAATATTTTTGAACATCTGTATGTGATTGTATTTTAAGCTAAGTTACAAAGGAGTCCGAAAGGTGAAAAATGTTGAAAAGTTGATAAAGTAAAATAGTTACAATAAGCTAAAGTTAACTTACTATAAAAGAAAAATATTCTCTACACCTCTGGTGTCACCTAAGTGTTCAGTGTTTATAAAGTCTACAGTAGTGCACGGTAATGACCTTGGCCCTCCCATTCACTCACCACTCACTCAGTGACTCACCCAGAGCCATGTCCAGTCCTGTAAGCTCCATGCAAGGGAAGTACCCTGAGTAGGTAGGTGTTCCTTTGTTTTATCCTTTATGTTAACACCATATTTTTACCTTATCTTTTCTATGGTTAGATACATTTAAATACTTACCACTGTGTTACAGTTCCCTAGGGGATTCAGTAATGTGCCGTACAGGTGCGAGCCCCAGGAGCAGCAGGCTGTACTGTGCAGCCTGGGTGCAGGGAGGGCGGAATCGCACATGTCTGTGTAAGTGCACTCCAGGCGGTCTGTGGAATCACACCATGAAATCGCCTAATGACACATTTCTCAGAAGTGTGCTCATGGGTAAGTGACACATGGCCATAGCAAAATGAAAGTAAATTTGTTATCACTAAGTTACGCCCTGGATTCAGAGCAAACTGGGAAACAGCAAAAAATAGAGGAAAGCAAATACTTAGAAGTAAAATGTTCAGGAGATTAACAATAAAATTTAATACTATTTTTTTTGTTTTGGCACAAAACTACATGAACAGCAAAGAAGGTGAGAAATCAAAGCTGCTGTCTGTTCCTCCCACTCCTGCTGCCCACATGGGGAGGACTTCTCAGTATACATACGCGTGTGTATCTCTCCCTACCTCGGTCGGAATACGTTCCAGTGTATTTTCCAGACAGCCACTTAGGATAATGTTTCATTTTTCAAAAATGTGGATTCATGTGACTCCCTGGCTTACACCCTTCCGTGATTACCCACTAACTGCAGGAGAAATCCAGTCCATTCAGGGGAATGCAAAACCCTCGTAATCTGACCTCTGCTGATTCATGCAACATCACCACCTTCAGGCTTCTGCCTCCTGCCAGGAGAACCACCAAGTACAAATACTTTCAAGTTCTCCATTGTCCTCATCTATAGCCCAGGAGATTCCCTGTACTGATGTGACTCTCAGGGCCCCTGCTCCCTGAGCTCCATGAATCCTTCTCTTTGCACCCCCTCCTCCTCCACTCCCGTGGAGCCCGGCCCACGTTCCCGCAGCATCACACCCTTGCTACATCAGGGCAGGCACCGTTCGTGCGTTTTAACTATTCACCTATCCTACTCCTTTCTGAACTTTGGCTATATGTTGTAGTTTCCTACCTAAGTCATGTTCAGATTTAATTTTTAAAGCTGTGGTGTTTGTAAATATCCATGAATAAAAAAATCTGAGGATATCTTCATGTAGATCAGTTTTCCACATTATTAATTAGACAGGTCATGTGTGTTCTTATGACAAGGAAAGAAAATGGTTACATGTCGCAGGGCCAGTGTGCTGGTTCTCAAGTTTCCACCAGTATCCCTTGTGGTCTGAATTCAACACTCTCTCTAAGCAGTTTTAATTTGCAAAACTAAATTTCCTATCCTGTCTTCTTCACTAATCCATCTGCAGTTTAAATACTAATCCATATGTCTTATGTATTATAGCACAGGTAAAAAACCACTATAAAACTATCTTAATGTGAAATTATTTTTTATCCCCAAACTATTATTTTTCCTAGATTTCATTTCTATGCTGGTGACACCAACATTCATCAGACGAGACAGAAATCATTTTAGTCTCCTTTCTCTCTCTTACCTCATTAGTATAATTATCATCTTCCATCTGGATTTCTGAAATCAGTTACTTCTGGTCTCCAAATCCAGGGATAACCCCCTTTAGTCATTCCTACAACCAGCAGAGTAGCTTTTTAATAATACAAATCTGCTGGGCAGGGTGGTATGCACCTGTAGTCTCAGCTACTGGGGAAGCTGAGACAGAAGGACGGCTTGAGCCCAGAAGTTTGAGGTTCCTGAGAGCTATGATCCTACCTATGAATAGCTACTATACTGCAGCCTGGGCAACATAACGAGACCCTCTCTCTATTAGAAAACAAAAAGCAAACCTGACCTTGACCTTGTCTTGTTTCACCTAGTGTGCCCTCTCATTGGTGTTTCCTCTCCCACTCCGTCCTCTCACAAGAAAACCCATCTTTACCACTTAAAATCCTGTCACTCTATCATTTCCATGAAGCTTTCGCTGATTCTTCCTGTAATAAAATTAATCATTTGTTCTCTCCCCTGAATCATGTCTCGTCTTGTGTATACTTCTAATGTTGTTTATGCCGCTTAGGTTTATGTTGGTTTCCAGATTTTAGTCTTTTTCTCTGCTGCTGTATTTGGGTAGTAAATGTGCCTCAGCTGGCTCTGTATTTCCAGTATCTTGCACAGGGCAAACCATAATCAGCGATCTTACCAGCTAATCAGAAATAGAAACATAAACCTCTATTGGCACTGTTTTGCTATTACAATCACAAAAAGAATTGTCCCATTTTTATATATAAGTTTTGTTAGGAGACCAAAAATTTCTTTCCTTCTATACTTGTAATTTCTCTTTCTCACCATCTCTACCTCTTCTATCCTTCCCCTACAACATGCCCCTGACAACGATAAAAATGCTTCAGTTGATTAATTCTCCACATCAGCATAGTCTATAGGGAAAAAAGATACTACAGGGTTAAGGATTTTCTTTTTATTTTTTTGCAGTCTTTGGCCAGGGCTGGGTTTGAACCCACCACCTCCAGTATATGTGGCTGGCGCCCTACTCCTTTGAGCCACCAGCACCACCCACAATTTTCTTTTCTGTTTTTCAGTGCACATAAGTACATCTTATTAAATTAAAAAAGAAAAATCGCAACATACATTTTTTCCCAATTTTTTTAAATGTTTCTTTTTATTCTCTATATCTAAAGTTCATCAAAGTCAGTAGTTATCTAATGCTACACTTCAACCGGTATGCATACAAGCTACCTTCACTGAGCATGGGCAACTTTATTTTGGTCTGTGTTGACTGAATAAAGAAGCTGAGGGTTAATGTGTAATTTTCACCTATTCTCCCATAACTTATCTCTATAGAAAGACCACAAGTTATCAGTGAAGCCCAGCAGATGAGAGCCAGATTTAGAAAGAAACACCTCTGAACCATACGCTTTTTAGTGTCTATTCACATTTTAAGTGAAACATTTCCACTTTTTCTCTCTCTAGTTATAAGCATATTTTATTCAAGTGGCCAAAAATCAAGGCAGACAATGTTCTAAAGCATTTCATTACTAACTCACATCTGTTCTAATTCTCAGCCTCTGTCTGCCAATTGCTCCATAGCTGCCCATTATTCTGATGTTGATGCTGTAGGCACCTGGTCTGGAAAGGCTCCATCATTCAGACTCATTAGAATAAAACAGCACATCGGAAAATTTCTATCTCTGTTACTACACCCTGAATATTAAGTAGAAACCATAATGAAAGTCAGAATATTCTTAGAATGCCAATGCTTTTCAACTCCTCTTTGGGAAGTATATTTATTCCCCCTTGTAGGAAGCCAAGTTGATAAAAATCACATCTTTTGTTACAAGGTTGTTCTATGCCAGGCAGTTTGTAAGGGAATCAAAGCACATTTTGATGGCCCACATGCAAGGTGGGCATCTTGTTACTTACCTGCAAGGTCTGGGTGGGTATACAGTAATAAATAGCAGTAAGAACAAAAGTTTTGTCTTAATGAGTGACTTACTTCTTAGGATAAGCAGCTTCATTTTTGGTGTAACAGTCATTTGAATCTAGTATCTTTACAAAGCTATCTGTAAGTAGGTTATTTTAAAAGTAGAAATATTTTGGTTAAGCTTTTGGGGATCCAGCTCAGAATCAATTTTCCAAAGGATCAGCGTATTAGGCAATTTAATTTACAAGAAAATGATTCCCCACAGAGAAGGTTAATGGATTTTTCGATGTAAAATTATTTTCCTAGAACTAAATGCCGACTAAGAAGCCAAATATAAACGGGTAACCAGTTAATTACAAAACCTGGAAGCTAGTGAACTTTATTTTACCCTGCAGGGAAATGATGTCATCTACAGTAATACTCAATCGGTGTGTAGACAGAGCAAGAATGTTTTGTGTGGATCTATTAATGGACTGAAATTCATACATTTTGCCGTGGTTAATGTGAATAACTTAGGTTGCACATGGAAGAAATGATCTGTAAGTAGAGTCAAAAATAAGATAAGAAAACTTAGGTTTGAGAAATTTTATTGTAAGCATTCTTATTTCATGAAGAGGCAAATATACCTGTGAAAGACTGAATAAAATGGAACATTTCTGAGAGACGAAAATGGCTACTAGAATTGTTATTGTCACCTCTGAGAGGAAATCAATTGACTGCTCAATGCCATCCGTAAAGAGCACACATCATACCCACAATCGACATTACGCAGACTGTAATTGTTCTAAAATCTACAAGCACTTTGCTGTCCTCTACGACAAACTTCAAAGGTCTTAAGGCTGGCACACCAGGGAGGCCATTCCCCTGGGGATCCCCGCAGTTGTCCTCTGATTCTCCAGTCCTCCGCGGCAGGCCTGGGAGACACGGTCCGCTCCCCATCACTTCCACGTCTACACCTGCTGGCTCCGGTATCCAGATCCTGGTTGCGGCTGCGCCTCCCGACTGGCCACACACAGTCTGCCAAGCAAGCTCACAATCTGCAGTTCAGGTTGCCAGCATTTTCACTGTTAGTATTTATCAAGATACTAACCAGGGACATTAAGAACACCTTCGCTTAATATTAGTAGTAGTTTTACTATCTTTTTCTTATTTAAAATGGCAGTGTAACAAATTAAACAATAAGGAAATATATAAAGGAGAAAAAAATGAAAGATGTCCTCCATCCCTAATTCTGCTCCCCAAAGGTAATCATGGAGGGTATATTTAGTTCTAATATGCAGAGACAAAGATTGCTATGAATATATTTACTTATATACTCATATCTCATCTAAATTTATATAACTTCTGGTCAATTTTTTTAACTTGATGGTAACATACATCATGTTTGCTATTTGTTTTTAAAAGCTCTGGATGTATTTCTACACATATTTCTATTGCATTTTTTAATAGTAGTTGGATTTCATTCAAATGAGGCAATGTAAGTTTCTATCAATAGAGCTGACTGAATATAACAAAAGTCTTTCTGCTATTTCAGATACCGAAATACTAGATGAAATCTAACAAAATAAGAAACTTCAAATTAGTTAGAAAGGAAATAAAATCTTCATGCAGCATAAATATAAAAGAATAAGTCTAGAACTGCAAAATCTAGACTCAAGTTCCTGCAGCCACAGGGCTCTACAACTGGACAGGCCTTTGGGCTAGTGGCAGTAATTTATGCCTCATGTAAATTGAGGAGCTGGAAGGGGATCTCCTGAATAAAGCTGGACACTCCAAAGGCTTTAAATTACTTTCAACTATGACTAGAAACTGAGACAAGAAGCTGGACACAGTGGCTCACGCCTGTAATCCTAGCACTTTGGGAGGCTGAGGTGGGTGGATTGCCTGAGTTCACGAGTTCAAGACCAGCCTTAGCTACAGCGAGACCCCATTTCTAAAAAAAAACAGCCAGGCATTGTGGCGGGCACCTGTAGTCCCAGCTGCTCAGGAGGCTGAGGCAAGAGAGTCACTTGAGCCCAAGAGTTTGATCAATAGGCTTATTAGAAGAACGAACTAAGGTATCTGCCCTGATTGTTTTTGTAATCTGGTCAGTTAATAAACAGTGACTG
>CAUYQV010026589.1:0-18800 GCA_963574575.1 Galagoides demidoff | reverse complement strand
TATTTGATTTGGTGGGCGGCGCCTGTGGCTCAAAGGAGTAGGGTGCCAGCCCCATATCCCAAGGGTGGCAGGTTCAAACCCAACCCTGGTCAAAAACTGCAAAAAAAAAATTTTTGATTTTGTTAAGTAAAGTCCCTCTTGTGGTTATGTCCCACAGAAAAAAGGTGTGCCAGACACCCTCACCCCACATCCGTTCTCAGAAATGTATCAAGAGGACATGAACCAATAGGTAGAATATTTCAACCACAAAATTCAACAAACTTGATCTGATAGACATGTTCATAAGTCTGCATTCAACAGTTAGAGAATGCGCCTTCTTCTCAAACAAACATGAAACATTTTGCAAAAGTTAACCATGTACTAGGTCACTAAACCTCAACAAATAGAAATCAGACTTAATGATTTTTGTTAAATCAAAACACATTCTAAAACTACACTGCAATAAAACCCAAGATGATTTCTATTCGAACTACTTGAACTGAGCAGAGAATTCAGTGATGGGATATGGACTTGGTGGTTTACATGGGAAGTAATTTCAGGAAGCAGGGCAAGGAGGCAAAGGAAACAGGCGAATACAGAATGCGTTTTGCGTTGGTTACTAGCCTGCTTGGGGCTCTGGAAGGAATTGTGCGGTTTGTGTCTCATGACTTTCCCTCAGAAAAACAAGAGCCTGGAAAACTTGCCTCTTCATTCTTTTGCTCATTAGTTGAGGGTTTCCCCAGGATTATTCCTCCACCTTTGTAATCTGCACCTGTGCAGCCAAGAAACTTCCAGGGTCCCCAGAAAAGTGGAGAGTAGAAGAGCAGAGATTTACTGATCAAGGGTACCTGGCAGTGTCCACAGAACTGTCTCCCACCAACTTCCTGAAAATCCAGTGGCTTGAGGTGATTTGGCATCTGAGACAGAAGCCATTCATGCAAATTAAAAGAAACCGATGGGGCAGTTTGCATTATTTAGGATCATAAATATATATGGGAGTGTCAAAAGTTCAAGGGAATAATGCAAACCACTTCAAACCATGGTTGTGGGATTGATGTAGGAATGAGTGTGACTTTAACTGTAGGTGTATTTAATTTCTACAGAAAAAAGATAAAGACTCTAAAGAAAACATGACAAAATGTTAGTATTTATTAATTCCGTAGATATCATTAAAAATTATTCTTTGTATTTTTGAAATTTGTACAGTTAAATTTTTTAAAAAAGTTATAGATTTCTGATACTTTTTATTGGAAGGTTTTGCTTAATCACATATGTCATAATCACTAAACCATCACTAATTGAAGAGCTGAGTTAGCAAAATTCAGTTTGTCTAGGTAGGGCCTGACCTCCTCCAGAAGGAGAAGTAGATGTTATGTTGTTTCTGTTTCTCTAGAGCAGTGTCCCTGTAAGACATCTGAACTTTGAGCACGTGAGTCAGCCTCAAAGCAGCTGTTTGCAATCACAAGCTGTCTCAGCAAGTCACAGTAACTGCTGTCTTTTAGTGTGTAGTTAGTTATCATTTAAATTCTCCTAGAAGAGTATTCTTAGCAATCTTTCAAAGTCCGATACAAGTCTCTGTCAATGTATATTTATTATTTTTATGGACCAACTGGGCAATTTTCATAAAATGATATATGGTGTCCATGAACTATGTTTTACAGCTGCTGTGAAAATAGATTATCACACTAACCCTGCCTAGCCACAGGTGAGTTTGTTTGTTTTAATGAGTTATAAAAGGAGTTCTTTTAAAGAAAAAAAAAGTTCTTACTAACAGTCTAATCTCTTCAATTTATAGAAAATGAGGTCTAGAGAAATCAGATTTTTTTGGACTTAGAACCAGTAAAGGGACAAATCTGAAAACCAAACGTTAGACTCACCATTTTCATTATTCTATTAGCTAATGCCTACATCCCTGATAGGCTACTGAATAAAATGTGTTATTTATGAAGATCCTGAAAGTATCAATCATCAAGACATCATGATTTACAGCCACCTCACTGAATCCTGTGGACAGGGTAGCATACTGCATCTGACGCTAGAAGCCACACCCTCAGGTGGTATTCACATCCCACCTGTGCATTTCTGACCCAGTCACACCCTTGGGAACTTCAGAGACAAATACCCTTGCATGACTTCATGTTGGGAAGAGTTTGAGGCATACCTGGCTTCTTGACATCATCAGGAGCCATAACATTACTGATGTGATTAGGTACACCCTCCTGGAATTATGAAAACTGTCCAGGTCATCTGCTGTTGGGTTAAAGAACCACTAGAGTGGAGAGGACTTTGAGAAGTCACAAAGGACACCTGGACCTACTACAGTGCTTCTCAGACTTTAATGTGTACAGGAATCTTGCAGGGAACTTGCATGCAAATCCCCATTAAGTCAGTCTGTGTTGTGGCCTGAAATTCTTCATTTCAATCAAAATTTTAGGTGATCCTGGGCGGTGCCTGTGGCTCAAAGGAGTGGGGCACCGGCCCCGTATGCCAGAGGTGGCGGGTTCAAACCCAGCCCCGGCCAAAAACTGCCAAAAAAAAATTTTTTTTTAGGTGATCCTAACACTGCCAGTTCAATGACCACCTTTCTGGTAGCAAAGCTTTTTCCTATGCTTGAATACCACCCAGGTCCAGGACAAAGACACTGCTCTCTAAGGCAGGACTTAGGTGGCCAGGGAGGATTGAAGGCAGGCGGCTCATGTGAGCAGCACTCAGAGCTCGTCCTGTCCTGTCCAATTGTTTATCTGTGCTAGTCAGAAACCATGACTATTTGGCAGTGCCAATGTGCTTGACCTCAGAAATTTAGCTCAGGGCTTCTAGTGACTCAGATCGCCACTAGCAACTAGGCAACCAGCAAATCACCCCATTTTTTTTTTTTTTGAGACTGTCTCACTATGTTGCCCTTGGTAGAGTGTGGTGATGTCACAGCTCACAGCAACCTCAAACTCTTGAACTTAAGCAATTCTCTTGCCTCAGCCTCCCTAGTAGCTGGGACTACAGGCACTCGCCACAATGCCGGGCTATTTTTTGTTGCAGTTGTCATTGTTGTTTAACTGGCCCGAGCCAGTTTTGAACCCACCAGCATCCGCGTATGTGGCTGGCGCCTTAATCACTGTCCTATGGGCACCAAACCCCATTCTTTTATTTAGAAAGAATTCATCATGGTCTATGAATCTAAAGAAGTGAACTGAAGAGAAGATGGAACTTAGAATGAGAGGGTTTAGATCTGATACCGAACTCCTGGCTCTTCCATTTACCTCTGGGTTGACCTTAGGTAAGTTACTGAAGTCTTTAAGATTCAGTTTACACAACTCTAAAGGGGAAATAATATTAATAATAACCAAGTTACAAGCATGTTACACATTAAACAAGATAATAATTTGAAAAGTACTTTTGTAAACTAAGTGCTCTACATATAATAGTTTCATTTAAAAGATGAAAGTTTAAAAGTAGTAGATAAATCCTAATAACATCTCCTTTGACTTTTAAAAGTTTCAGCAGCCGTACTTTTTTTGACAACAGCCAATATTTCATTCTTTATCCACCACCACCACCACGCCCCCAGTGAATCTAATATCAGAAAGCGGACAGGTGGGTGGGATCCCCAGGGCCTTAGTTAAAAAGGGACACAGTTCATTTTATCACACGGTTCCTGCCAGGTACCTGTACTTACACCTGGCAGAACACCTCCA
Organism: Galagoides demidoff; assembly: GCA_963574575.1. Taxonomy (NCBI): domain Eukaryota; kingdom Metazoa; phylum Chordata; class Mammalia; order Primates; family Galagidae; genus Galagoides; species Galagoides demidoff. The sequence continues at coordinate 15,132 of CAUYQV010026589.1, read as the reverse complement.
CCCTGCTTAAACAGAACAACAGTTGTTACAAATAACGAAGTTCCCCCAGGTGGTCTTTCAATCCCCTAAATTTATCAGGTTCTCTGTTTACTGCCATCTACTTTAGTGACAACGAGAAACAGTTGCTGATGTTACTCAGTGCTCAACTTCAAAATCTTGCAAGAAAAACAAAATGCTCTATGTGAAGATTTGATCTAATGATGTACAAATAATAGTATATAAATGCTATGTGTTATAGGATTTTATACTTTACATGGTGCCTGATTTGGTCCACTTATCCATAACTTGCTTGTTACTGGTACCCCAAATATATATATATATATATATATATATCCTGATTGTTTGTAAATCTCTTTTGTTTTAAAACATGATGCTTATATATCACAATGGACACTGTAGTTGTCTCCCCTTCTCTTGGTAATTGCTCCATATTCACATATACACCTTCTCATGAAGCCTACATATTAGAGCAAGGTGCTATTCTGCCCTATCCTGGGACACTTGGCAATGTCTAAAGACATTTTCCATTGTCACTATTCAAATCAGGTTGTTTCTGGCAACTCATGAGTAGGAGATAAGAATGCCACTAAATGTTCTACAATGCACAGGACACCACCACACAAAAAGGAATTATCTCATTCACAATGTCAGTATTGCTGAGGCTGAAAAGGGAAAACGATAATAAATGACAATTTGAAGAGACTGGACATCGGGTGTGTAGGACAATGTCCCCAAGAAAGAGGAAAAAACGGAACAACCACCAAAAACACCCAGATGCTAATTCCCTCTAGTTCTAGCAATGGGGCATGTGGTTTGAGCCAGCTTCAAAATCACAATCCCATTGAGACAAGAAGAGTCCCACAGAGGGGTGAGGTAGCCAGGGTTAAAGGCTCACGCTGCCTTGAGCAGTCCAGATGCCAAGAGAAGGTAGGAGTGTAAGTGTTTTGACTACAGCAAGGCATTCCTTCAGAGTCAGAAATAACCAGGGAGGCCTGTAATCCTTTGTGTACATCCCATGACATACAGTGGATTAAGTTTTAACTTTAAAATTGAGACACCTGGTGCCAGAAATTGAGACACAAAAGAACATAGGTTCCACTCTTTGCCCTTAGAGTAGGGTGACCAGATTTTAACATCGTTAAGGCGGGACAACATGGGGGCGTGGCAGGGCAGGACCTGACAACGGTGCAAACTTTGATAAGCAGTTCTTGATAATCACTTCTCAGCAATTATTTGTTATTATTACAATTTAACATTATAAAATTAACAAAAATAATATAAAGCTCATATTCTGGCGAAATAGCCACATGGCAGCCGAAAACCATATATTCCTTCTTGTTCTCCCACCCGTTCGTGCATTCTTTCCAAAGATCGGGACTTTTTAAAAACGCCACGGGACGCGGGACAAATTGTTGAAAAGCAGAACTGTCCCGCCAAAAGCGGGACATCTGGTCACCCTACCTTAGGGAAAACAGACACAGTTAGACAACATATATAATCCCCTTAACGTTCAGCTTTCATTGGCAGCCCGCTGAAGACCCGCTTTCCTCCCTTCTCCTTTCTCAGTAAATGAATTTCCCTACTTGCCCTAAGAAACTTCTGATTCACTTGTCATCTCCTTCAGTCTATGAATTCATTCTTCAACTAAACAAAAACCTGGTTCAACAATTCCTGTAACACCATTCTCAGAGTTATCCATTTAAGGTAAGATATGACCGCTAATGATCAGTGAATCTGGAAAAGACATTTCCTCAGGATTTGGAGGAGAGAGAAACTGCTTCACATTTCTGAGAGAGGGTTCAGGAGGGGCCCTTGATTCAGCTAGAATGGATTAACAGAGACTAGTTCTACCCTCTTGTGGAAAGTAACTAGAAAACAGGAAAAAATATAAGAAATGACAATTTGAAGACACTGGACATCAGGCCGTGTAGGACAGGGTCCCGAAGAAAGGGGGAAAAACTGAACAACAACAACAACAAACCCAGAGTCTTGATAATATGGTCAGCTGAGGAACAACTTTAACCAACTTAACTATTTGTGTGTGTATATTATAGGATTAACTTGGGTGGGATGGCACAGAAAAAATCATCTTAAAAAACAGCTAGAACTTTTCCAAATTGGACTAAAAAAAAAAATAGAAACTCAAGGATCTCGGTAAGCTCCAAGTACAAGGAAAATGAAAAGAGAAGAGAAAGAGAAACACCGTCATTATAGTAAAAGTAATTTAAGCCATTGGTGGAAATCTATCAAGTATTTCCATTAAAAGAGATCTGTTTATTAAACAGTTATGCAAAAATCTGTTTTAATTAAATTTGCTTTTCCTCTCCAAATCAGGGCTACAATGGGTATGGCTTGATTTCTGTTTGAGCAGAAGTCAAAACCAGCTTGGATATGTGAACTGATCTCAACTGTTCTTCTACTGCTTTATTCATCTGAGACACATGGTCTGGCCAGAGGAAGCTTAAAAGACAGCCCCAATCTCTGTGCAATTTAATGATCTGTTTCACCACAGCTACAAATGGTATACTATCTTGATGAATGTGTTTAGGCCTTTACTCCCATCCATTCTTCATTTAGAGCCACTCAAAGCCAGGGTAGTCTGTGAGCTCCTGGAAGCTCCCCTACCTGCCTGTGCCCAGACGCAGCGCTCCCTGCCTTCCTCTGTTCCTGGCAGACCCAGCTACATTTCACTGGCTCTTTTCACAACTTTCAATAGCTAAATGGGTTAATGTAATTCACAGGAGAAAAGAAAAGGAAGCTGTGTTTTGGCATTAGTCCAAACAGTATTCTTCCATCCAATTTTTCCATTTAAAAAACTGGTCTTCTAAACCTACAATTAGAAAAATATGTATATACCACTTACATAGTTGTGAAAAAAAAAAAATCAGCAAGCCTTAAACTATCAACCATAACTCTGATTACTTGCTGAGAAATCCCCGAAGACAAACTACAGACAGGTTGTTGAAATATTTCCACCCCTTGCTACCAGAGGGAGTTAACCCCCGGACGTCCCCACACAGAGCTGCCAGGAGTGGAAGCTAAGAAGCCCACTTTAATGCCTTTGGAACTCTGCTTGGTCACCACTTATATCCCTGGTCCATGGGCCCAGACTCTGCTTCTTTGTTTACCACTGTGTACAGCATATTGTTCGCCAGCTCTTAGGGCCGGTCTGCGACATCTCAGCCTGAGCTTTTGTTTATAGTGAACACTTACAAAGTACAATCTGTGAAAGGGAAACTAGGCAGCTTCTCAAAACAAAGTCAGACTGCAACAGTGTATGTTCAAAACAGAGCTTTCTGATCTTTCTGTATTAATTGCCTTTTTAAAAGGAATTTGTAAATGGCACCTCTATAGAGGTTTTGCTTTGCAAAGGGAGCCAACACAGTTCCTCAACATCCCCTAACACTCACCCAGTCACTTTCCCAGGGACTCACTTGCACAGGTGAGCTTCTACCAAATAGTGTTGGCTCCTCCTTTAGACCAACCCTTATTGGGTTTTTTGGTTTGTTTGTTTTTTGAGACAGAGTCTTACTTTGTCACCCATAGTTGAGTGCTGTGGTTCCATAGCTCACAGCAACCTCAAACTCTTGGGCACAAGTGATTCTCTTGCCTCAGCCTCCCAAGTAGCTGGGACTACAGGTACCACCACAATGCCTGGCTAACCTTTATTGTTAAAAAATGATTCTCAGAAAGGATCAATGAACATTTCCTTTCTTCCTGAATCAAATGGTTTTGCTTCAAATTCTTAGAAAAATTAAGTCAGAATCATGGATTCTCACAGACTTTATATCTCATGTTTTGTACAAATATTTACTGGCATTTAAATTAATCAACACCTCCTTTATCTGTCTAAAAACAATTCTTTTCACACTTCTATTTGATTAAGAATTTATTTCAATTCTTCTATATTTTCCATGCGGAGTTTTGACATTGAGCTACACCATTTAAGATGACATTTGTCTGCTCTGACTGGGTAGCCACCCTCACAGGGAGTCAGAGAACTGGCAAGTCAGACAAACACCCCCTCTTCTCCACCCCCTGCTTCCCAGGTCCTGAATTCTGACACAATCCTCAGCTGCTGCAGAACAGGGGCTACCAATTCTAGGGGAATGGGAGCCCTACTGCCCCATCTTAGGTTGGAATGTGCACCCAATCCCCCATCTACCGCCATCATAGCAGATGAGAAAGGAATAATCTAAGGCAGGAATGGCTCCATCATTTATCTTTGTTTTCAGTGTTTAAAAATCACACAATACATGCATGCATACACACACACATACACACACGCAGGCAATGTTTGCTCTGTGACCAGACACAGAGCTGCGAGATAGGTTTCACAATTTTAGAGCTGACAGCACTTACTATTGGGTTTCATGGCTTACCATGTCCTGGACATTTGCCAGTTGTTTTGCCCCCAGTGAAATGACAGGACACTATAATTTAGTGTGGCACAGGGGGTGGGTGTGCCATGTAGGAAGATGCCTCTTCTCCTTGTGGAAAATGGTTTATACTGACAAGGAGATCAGATGGCTGAGTAGCTTAGAGGACAGAGTCTGCATCTCCCTGGTAGTAGAATCCTATCAGAGAAAGACACAAGAATGATATTGCCCATGAATGTTAGGTGTTTAACGTGGGGGCTGCTGTTACACTAAAGCCACGTTAGGAGTAACGATTCTGATTTCTAGACTGTTTGTAAACTGTCATTTGATCTTCCTCATAAAAGATAATAACGGGCCGGTCATGATTATAAGCTAATTTCTGGTCTCTACCACACTCTCTCAGTTACTGACTCATGTTCTTCTAGAATAGGACTAGTGGCTCACTCCTTTTGTATCTGCATCCCCCACCCACCATCCCACCTCCACCCCCTGGCCCCATAGGACGCAGCACAGCTCAGGGCCTGACATGGTCTCCATTTGTCCTCTGACTGTACTATCCACCCTTCTCCACCCTTTCTTGCCCTTCTCTGTGCCTGCATCACAGTGGTGGCCTTGTCTTCAGCTCCTGATTGGATTTTTTCCAGGGAAGGCATCAGCAGGAGATTGAAGGGAGAGAGGGAGGAGAGATCTGGGCCCTTCCTGCCTGGTTTTGGTTTGGCGGAGGCCACATTGCCTGCTGAATCCACAAAGGCCCGCCAGAGGCTTCCCTTGGGCTGCAGCTCTTGCTCAGCCTCCCTGGAGGTTGCTTCCTGCCTTCCCCTCCAGAGGGATTAAGAATCCCTCTGCCTTCCCCCTGGGAGCCTCATCTCTCTTGGTTAGTGTCCTTCCATCACACCCCAGCTTTGTTCACCTCCGCTGAACTCGGTTCACTCACCCCTTTTGATAACTTCTCTTTTATGTGTCTTATGAAATGACCCTAAACAATGAGGATGCACATAAATATTTATGAAAATGCATAAAATTTTCTTCAACATGATATAATTCAAGAAAATATGTAGGTAACAATTTAGAAACGAAAGCTGTTGAGGTCTTAGTACTGGGCTTTAACAGTGGGTGCTGATGATTGGAACAGCATCCTGGAAACCAGTAACAAGTCCTTCTCACTCTTCCCTCAGTTTTCCCGTAGCCCTGTGCATCTTTATTTTTGTGCCACATATGAACCTCCCCACACCCCCATCCTAGGAAGCTTATTTTGTGCCACATATAAAGCCCCCACCTCTCATCCCAGGAAACTTATTCTTGTCCAAAAACACAACCCTGGTTGCTCACCCTGCAGTATTAGAGAAACCCCTAGAGGCTGAAGGTGGCTATAGTCACTCTGGATTTGAGTGGCGCCTGCTCTTCGTACACACATGCACACATACACAAGTATACACACATACATAAATTCTCACAATATCGGCACTCACCACCTACACACACATACACACTCACATACACACATAAATGCTCACACACTCCCAACATAGACACACACTTTCCTCAGATGAGCTCAGGAGAGATTTCCAGCCCCAGCTTAACCCACCCTGCTGTGCACTCACAATCTCCCCTAGCCAAGAGATAAGAAAGCGCAAATAACACAAGATAACCTCACATTTTCTGCAGCAATACAAATATTTTTTATTATTTATTTGTTTGTTTGTTTCTTTTGGACACAGGATCTCACTTTGTGGCCCCAGGTAGAGTGACATGGTGACATAGCTCACAGCAACCTCAGACTCTTGGGCTCAAGTGATTCTTTTGCCTCTGCCTTCTGAGTAGCTGGGATATAGGCACCTGCCATGGTCCCTGACCATTTTTAGAGATGCAGTCTCACTCTGGCTCAGGCTGGTCTCGAACTCATGAGCTCAGGCAATCTGCCCACCAACCACCCTGAGTGTTGGGATTACAGGTGTGAGCCACCACACCTGGCCACAAATATCCTTTATTTCAGACAAAATCACTCCCAGATGCAATCTCCATTGAAATTATTTCAAAATAAATAATTTGACATTTTAAATAATTTTTTTACAAGTTTCTGCCTTATCCCATAGAACTAACTGTACCACACAATTTCAAGCAGTAGAATGGATATTTTAAACAACATAAATGGTAACTAATGCTTTGCAACTCATCCGCTCTGCAGTCCCCAAAGAATCTACTCTGTCTCTTGACAGGTGGATAAAGTGAAGCAGTCTCTCTAGGTCACGGCACACACAGGTCAGGCTGGTTCACAGAGCATTGGAAACCAGCCTGCCCATCGAGTACTTTTCACTTGACCTCTAGCAAGAAGTGGGAAAGAGCAATCCCTGTCCCAAGGTGGTTACTGTAACCTTGATGCTGTTTCTCCTGGCTACAGAAACACAGTTCACCTTTGCCTGGCACTCTACAGTTTATAGAATGCTAACATATACTGGGGGATCTTGGTACAGGGCTTTAACAGGGGGTGTTGATGATTAGAACAGCATCCTGGAAACCAGTGACAAGTCCTTCTTCTGGCAGTGCCTGTGGCTCAAAGGAGTAGGGCGCTGGTCCCATATGCTGGAGGTGGCAGGTTCAAACTCAGCCCTGGCCAAAAAAAAAAAGTCCTTTTTCTCATTCTTCCTTTAGTTTTCCAGTAGCCCCATGTATCTTTATTTTTGTGCCACATATAAGCCACATGGAACACATAACTAGGTGCATGTGTACTCGGTTGTGCTCCCTGGAAGCATAGTCTGAGATGGGGACTCTGTACAGGATTGCTGAGGGAAGAGAAAACCACCTTCATGGAGTGAGGGAGGCAGCAGAGGTGGGAGAAGATGCCAGGGGGAGGGCGAAGTTGAAGCCCAGTCTCAGTCTGAGCCCACAGAGTGCTGGGAAGCTTGAAGAGTTGTTACACCTTGGTACAAGGAGGAGAGGTGGCCTGTGGCTTCTCTGGACAAGCAGTTTCCCAAAAGCCAAGAACAATGCTCTGGTTAAAGGGACATCTGTGAGCTGCCAGTGGCCAGCACTCACAGCAGCGGGAGTGGAGGGGAGGAGGCATGTACCAAGAGCTGGAGGGTGATCTGGGTGGGCACTGACAGCATCTACCATGCAAAGTAGTTGCCAATTCAGGAGTCACCAAGTTCTCAATTGGTATCTCTTGCATGTGTGACGAAATTTCTTGATGCAATTTGCAAATAGTGCTTCCAAGGCCCACTAGGAAGCAGAGGCTGGGGTGAGCAAACAGAACTTTAGCCCCTGCCCTCACTTCTTTTTTTATTTATTTTGCTTATTGGATTTTCATGTAAGATTCTAACTGAACAAAGTGTTACCCGATTTTTAAAAACTTGAAAATCACTAAGGTTTTATGGAAATAAGCACCCTGATGGCAAGGTTCTCATTTATCTTCTTCACTGAGAACCCCCAAAGCTTTAGGATGGGGAGCATGGAGCTGCCCTGTGCTAAAAAAATTTGAAAAAATAAATGAAAATATATTAACAGCCTTATAAGAAAGGGCAAGGCAGGTATTTTCACCCACACTTCCACTGGGGGGAAACTCAATTTCAGAGACCTCACGCACGTCCTCTGTACTGACCTGAGCTAGGTGGCAGTGACATATTGAGAGTAAATGTCCCTGGGCCCAGGGCTGAGATATGTCCACACCCCTTCTCCCTACTTACGTAAAGAGGTGCCCAGAAATAAACAAACAGCAGAAACAACTTAGGAAATCTGAGTGCTTGTGCATCGGACAATTAACATGTCTAAAGTTGGTAACTTGGTGTTAAATTAATGTAAAAGCCTCCCAGCAGACCCGAGGGCACTCTCACAGACCAGTGTCACCCTCTTTACTGCATCTGGAACACAGGTTTTCCAACCCTAATAGTGATGCTATGGCCCTCTGTATCAGATCTCGGGTCGGATGGATTTCTTTCCTCCCATACCCCTTCCTCTGTCCCCAGGTTCCTAAACATCTGAGATTCAGAATCTCCCCTAAGGATGTTCACTTCCCAGTGGGAAGAGCTGAGCCAGCTACCTATAGCCTTGGACTTGGCAGTTTCTATTTCGTCCAGGGAGTGGCCCTTCCTCTTCCTTATGCCTCAGAGAATACAGAGCCCTTATGTCAGAGCCTGACCCCAAGCTGAAAACAGGAAATTGATAAGCATAGGACTCAGTCCACGGAGGGGTCAGTCCAAGGACAGCAACCGTGGTGAGCAGTCTAGCGAGCTTAAAAGACACTTTAAAGCCCGTGTGGGGGCCTCAGCCACCTGCCTCAGGGATAATCCAGAAGATAACAGAGTGGGAGGTTATTCATCAGGTGGATGAATACCCACCTGATATGTGATCTCAGCGGTATCAGAAACTCTGACAGCCTAAAACCTCACCAATTAGCAGTGCCTTTGGGGTTAATTGCCTTCTTTTTAAAAACTATTGTTTATTAAATGGGAGAAAGAAGTTAATAGGCAGTCACATGACACTAAATTAGCAAGAGTGCAGTCAAAAGTAGGTGATGCAAATGGAAAAATCTGGGCTTTTGTGTTTTGCTCAAGGAGAAAAAAGGAAAATAAAAAAGAATGCTCATCACACTAGTAATCTCATGTGCTAATTCCACATGAAATCAGTGGTAGGGAAAACAGGACAATTCTCCAAGTACTGACTAATTTGAGGCCTTCACTGCTTATACCATAGAAGGAAAGGAAATATAATAAACACACAAGCAGTCAGAGGAAGCATCCTGACAGGTGTGACTTCATTCATCACCTTGCTTCCTTTTTAGCAGCCCGCTGAGCCCTGCCCAGTAGAGGGGCATGCGTAAGATGAGGAAAGAGCCCATGGAGAAATAGGGGTTCAGTCAATGTGTCTCCCCAGTTCATCCAAGATGATCGTGACTTCAAGTATTCTGTTAGAGGGAACCATATGTGCACTGAATCTGATCAGTTCATGTGCTTTCATTTTTAGCTCAGAAAAGAAGTTCATGGCAAATAGCCTGGGAAAGGCAATGCTTTTCAATCAGGAAAACTGTGTTTGGATATTATCTCTGCTCATTATTAGCTGGATAACTCCGGGAAGCTCACTTAAACTGAGAAATAATTTTCTCATAAGAAAATGGGGTAATTATAGCTGACAAATAGGATGGTGAGGAATAAAAAAAAAACTTACATAATCTATCTAAGGCTGCTACTAAAATGCCTGGGACTTAACAGACTTTCAACAAATGGTAGGTTTTACTGTTACTTAGACATTCAGAGAGCAGCCCATAGGCCTGGGACACTGGTTTCAGGAGAAAGTTCTATTGAGGCTTGGGTATAGATGGATGCATAGGTAAGTCCCCTGCACTGCCTTGGAGTTCAGCTGACAAGGCATCAGGACTTTGGCACAGTGAGAGGCCTTAGACATAACCTCATCTCATTTGGCAAAGCAGACTCTAGTGCTCCAAAAGTTTAGGAGACCTGCCCCATCACACACTAAACAATGACACAGTCTGGACTTGAACCTGATATTTTATTCTACTTCATTATGCTACATGTGCTACTATCCCAGGGGATCATCCTTGCAGTATCCCATAGCAAACTAACTTCCAAGGTTGTAATCAGGTAGGCCCAGCTCAATTCTAGGGTCTAATAGCCGAAGATATTGGAAAAGCAACCGAACTTCATAGAATCTCAGCTTCATCATCCTCAAATTAAAATAACGACCTGGGCTCGGCACAGTGGTTACAGCAGCAGCTACATACACCAAAAGTGGCGGGTTTGAACCTGGCCTGGGACAGCTAACCAACAATGGCAACTGCAACAAAAAATATGATGTTGTGGTGGGGGCCTGTAGTCCCAGCTACTTGGGAGGCTGAGGTAAGAGAATCTCTTGAGCCCAAGAGTTTGAGGTTGCTATGAGCTGTGATACCATGGAACTTTAGCGAGGGCGACATAGTGAGACTCTGTCTCAAAAGAATAAAATAAAATAATGACATGGATATGTTGCCACTAGAATAAAATGAGATAGCATGTAATATAGTCAGGGTTGGCCCCCAACATCATAGGCACTCAATGTTACTTGCTATTGTCATTAATTAAGTTGTGATCAGTCACTAAACTTCAGATTACTGCAGAGAGTTTAAGGAGCCAGGAACCTTGAGAAAGAAAACCCTTCTGGGGAGGGAAAGTGAAGGCCAGTTAACTTCTTGTCTTTGGTAATTTTATCTGAGCCCAGCTCAACATAATATCCCATGGGAGGTGGGTCAAAGGCAGAGGTGAACAGAGAAGTCAAACTTTTGAATACCCGTTAGCTACTTTATCAAGTCCTCTCTCAAGCAAATGACCTTCTAACTGTAGAGGACTCATACCCAATTGGAAAAGCATGGAAAATGGCAGGCATCAAGCAACTTTGGGATGAAAGGAGAATCCCTGTGATGGCCATGTCCTTGCTAGGATAGTAATTTCAGCAGTGTCCCTATTAATCCTCTTACACTGATGGCAATCTAAACAAAAAAAAAAAAAGGAGAGGGCAGCACCTGTGGCTCAAAGGAGTAGGGAGCTGGCCCCATATGCCAGAGGTGGTGGGTTCAAACCCAACCCGAGCCAAAAACTGCAAAAAAAAAAAAAAAAAAAAAGCTAACCTTAAAAATTATTCACTATCATAAGTGTGTATTATAGGAGCTGACTGTTTGTCAACCTTATAGAGTTAACAAAATTAAACAAAGCCACAATTACATAGAAACCAGATGTTTCTGCACCACTTACAGGTTTTATGTTGAAATTTCAACTACCGTTCTATTGACCAAGATTCATATTCACACATTTTTTTAATTATTACAATCTCAACATTAACTACCCAAAATGCAAAAAGAACTCTCTTTGGGTGTTTTTAAAGGGTGTTTTTTAAAGGGAGAAATAGAAGCAAAAAAAGTCATCATTTTTATTCTAAGAACTAAAACCACCTATGTAAAATCTGAGTGTTAGATCTGGAAAAGATAAGCGGACTACATTATAAAAATTGTGAATTCTTCATTTAGCCCTTTCAGTGAGAAAGAAGAGAGGACTAGTTAAGAGATGGGGAAGTGTGTTCTGATATTAAGCTTTTCTCTAATATAAAACCCACTATGAAATCATGAGATGTCAAAAACAAAAAAGCACATGTGGTGTATGCATACCATACTACTCAGCCATAAAAAGGGATGAATTAATGTCTTTTGCAACTGTGTGGATGAAACTAAGTGAAGTATCTAAAGAAAGGAAAAAAAACACACCACATGTACTCATTAAATTGGAACTAACTGATGAGCACACCTGTGCACAGGGGGAAGTAAAACTCAGTGGAAATTGGGGAGGGGGGTGAAAACCTACCTAATGGGTATAATGAACACTATTTTAATGATGGAAACACCTATAGCCATGATCAAGCATTACAAAACCAAGCCATGTAACATTTGCACCCCCTTAATATTTTGAAATTTTAAAAAAAAATAGAAAAGCACTTTATAGACCTGGGCTTGATAAACTATGTCCTTGGATCTATTTTTCTGCTCATAAACACAAAGTATATGTGTGTGTGCATGTGTGCACGCACAAGCAGGTGTATGGAGAGAGAGGAAGCTGAGAATTACTATATTCTGGACTTTCATGTTGTTTTTCTTCCCTATGCTGGACAGAGACGTGTATGTATGCACGCTTGTGAGTAGCAGGTGAGGATGGCATGGAGTGCGTTGGGGGAAGTATGGAAAGCAGAAAGACTAAAATTTCTGCCTTAGAGTTTAAAGCTTCCTGGTGATCCACTGCCTCGATATAATCATGCCCCAGCATGGGCAGGAGCAGCAGACGGGCCAACTCCAACCCCACGAAGAGAAACTTCTCTCCATAAATCCTGACCAGACATATCTTACTGGAGAATGCACTTGTAAATAGTTATGTTCAGAGTGGACTTTGCTGTGAACTTGGCTCTGAAGCCATCTTCTAATCTTTAGGTTACCAGACAGTCGGGCTTTAGAAAGGTGATAATTTTAGATTACCAGGGTTCTAAGGTTGATTTACACCAAATGACCCAGACAGACATCTAAGAAATAGCCACTGTGATCCAAACCAGTGTTTCTTAAACTGGAGTCTCCGTGTACTCAAGGGTCCTTGAAGGTAGTCATGAAAGTCTGAGAAGTTTTTGAGATGGTGTTCTGAAATAACCTTATCTTAACTGGGTGTGGAGGCCCACACCTCTAACTCCAGCACTTTGGGAGGCCAACACAGGAGAATCACTTGAGGCCAGGAGTTTGAGACAAGCCTGGGCAACATAGAAAGAACCTGTATCTACAAAAAAAATTTTTTAACTGGAAAAATTAGCCAGATATGGTGGTGTGTGCTGTGTACCTATAATCCTCACTACTTGGGAGGATGAGGCAGGCAGTAAGAAGACTGAGTCCAGGAGTCTGAGATTGCAACGAGCCATGATTGCACCACTACACTCTATCCTAGGCGACAGAGCAAGATTCTGTCTAAAACAAACAAAATCTTCATTTGCCTACTGCAATGCTGCAAATGCTTACTAGATTCTCAAGTATTTTTGCTTTTAGCTAAAGTTATATTGATTCATTTTAGAAGCATAGATAATTTGTGATTTACCACAAGATCCAATATGTGAAAAATCCAAACACAGAGTGGCTCTGTACGTGATAGAAGTCTATTCTACTTCACCAAAATATTTGCAGTGTTTACATGTTAGTGTTTTCTTATACCTTACCCCTTAACCTTTTATTTTATATTGAGTCAGTAAGTTTATGTTCGAATTCCACCAATTTCCTTGAGAATTGTGTTTTCAGTTAAGTTCTGATATAAAGGTTTCAATAGATACTGGGCTGGGAGGCTGGCTAGTATTCTTTTTGTAAAATGGGACTTTTTTTTTTGAGACATAGCCTCAAGCTGTCCCCCTGGGTAGAGTGCCGTGGGCCGTGGCTTCACAGTTCACAGCAACCTCCAACTCCTGGGCTCAAGCGAGTCTCCTGCCTCAGCCTCCCAAATAGCTGGGACCACAGACGCCCGCCACAACGCCCAGCTATTTTTTGGTTGCAGCCATCATTGTTGTTTGGCAGTCCGGGCTGGATTCAAACCCGCCACCTTAGGTGTATGTGGCTGGCGCCTTAGCCACTTGAGCCACAGGCACCGAGCCATAAAATGAGACTTTTGATGAGGATACTGTCTAAATCTAAAATTATTCCATTTCTGCATTAGTAAATGGACATTCTCTTTTTCTATTTTTATAGTTATTCTAAACAATAACATAGTAGTTTACACAGAATTTCTCCTGTAGATTTCTACTGCATACAGTATATCCATAATTTGTAAAAAAAAAAAAAAAAAAGGACAGCAAGGATAGAGGGGACTGATAGAGCAGATGTTTTCCTTCCCTTAAGTTGGTTTGAAGCTACTCAATCATTGGATTCTGTGAGGAAGGGTGGGGGTGCTACATGGGCAGTCCAGGCAACTTCTTGCTGTCCTTTTGGTTTATTAGAATTGACACATCAGCAAGTTGGAAATTGTTCTGAGCAGTCAATTGGCACATTCCATGTTTGGGACAAGAATGACTGTGGTCAGAATACAAGTTCAAATGGCCGCATAGATTTACTGGAGGGCCTGACCTGCCAAAAACTGGAGGCCTTAGTCTTCCCAGGAGAAAAGATGCCAAATATGAAAAATCTGAATTACCCCTGTCTTCTTGGGGGAAAAACTCTTGTGATTTTTAAAAAATATGTAGCTTAGAAAGCTCCATTTCTGGGAATGAATGTTTTCTGTTATTTAATAGTATCTATTATGCAGCTTGCTGTAAGTGTGTTTAGTAAAGGAAGTAAGGAGATGGTGGTTCTTAACTAATCTGAAAGCACAGTAAAACAAGGTATGTTTACCTCATAGTTTAATTCAATAGGATTATTGCCGTATTACTTTTAAAAACATGGTGACTTATTTTGTAAACCCTTGAAATCAGATCCAGACACAAGTACTAGTGCAAGGAGTTTATTTAAGAGGTTCTATTAGGGAGCAGGATCTGTGAGCTTGGAGAAGGGCACAGGTAAGAAGAGAGAGCTAACGCAAGCATCATTATTGAGATTCTTACCATCAGCAATGAATTTTCAATTCTGCTGGGACTTCTGAGCAGTGCACAGAATTCTCCCCTTAATGGCTTGACTGGAAGATAGAAGGCAGAGTGAATACTTGGATGCTATGTCTCCAAGGGCTACCCCCAGGGGCTCTACCTCCCTGGCACTTCTAAGCTGAACTTGTACAAGACAAAGATACTCCCAGGGCTTAGGAGATGGCCTGGGCCAGAATGTGGAAAGACACAAGGCAGGAGCCCTGTTTTTTATTTTATTTTATAATAATAAAACTTAATAAAAGATCTCTGCTCTCTTAAGTATTCCTTTAAGTAACTATAGGCACTATGCTATATGGTACAGGGTGTCCCAGTCTCCCATAAAGTCACCATGCACAGGGAAAATGGAAAATTATAGTCAAATGTACCTTTATTCACAAACTATTCATTATAAAATTTTACAGAATATTTACAAAATATCCTCTATGTGTTGGCCACCTCTTTGTAAAATGTTTTCATCTTACATTGAAGAGCCCCTGCCAATTCCCCCTTGCTCCCCTTCTCTCACCTTGTCAGAACCCCCCTTCCTCTGCCCTGAAGCTGGCTTCATACCAGGGACTTTCCAGCTCCCCAGCGAGGTGAGGACTTTGCAAAACAGACTCAGTACCAACACCTATACCCACATCCTTCT